>JAOYSI010052839.1:0-11839 GCA_025775065.1 Hiodon alosoides
TATGTCTTTTTAAAAAACAGTTTAGTGGCAGCATGATAAATGCATAAATGCATCACAAATTTCTGCACACTGGTACCCCGCCACATACAGCTGGTGCCCTTTAAAAAAATGTTTTGTCGTATTTCAGATGTCTTCACTCTTTGTGTTGTGATGAAGGCTGTCACACCCTGTGGAACACAGACCTGTGGGGGTATCGTAAACGCCCTGCACTCCCTTGTCGGGGGATATACAGAACCTGTCAAAAGTTTGAGTACACCTGCTTGAAACCCGGTGTTCAGTATTATCAATACTTTTTAAATGTAAATGTAAAACATCAACGAAATGGTCAGTCACCCAAAGCAAGGGGAGTTCAGTCTGTCTTTGTTATTTGTTCTCTGAGCTAAATAGCATGTTATCTAAGCATGTTACCTAATTAACCTAATTATTACCTAATTGTTGTTAACAGGTTAGGGTGAATGATTACTATAACAGTAGGTAGCTCAGGCACTCCTGTTTTTTTTTGTCATTCCTGAATGTCATTTTCAAGTATTTACAGAAACTGATGAAACATACAACATTGTCAATTCTGAAAAAAGCTAGTTTCCAGCTAGTTTCCAGCAAGAACTCCCACCTTTACAACTTAACAGGGTATGCTCCACTGGTTAAAGATTCCAAGGCTGACCCAGGACATGCTGGAGGGATGATCTCCCGGCTAGCCTGGGAATACCTGGGAATCCCCCTGAAAACCTGGAATCGGTCGCTAAGGAAACAGAGGTCTGGTCCACCCAACTCAGTACGCCGCTGCATTACTAAGCGCAGTAGAAAATTGGCAGATGGGTGCATAATTTTTACATAACCACTACTTACTACCAATGTGAGACCCATTAACTATAGCGCTGTGACATATTTATGGGCACTTATGGGCAGTGTCTGAACCATTCATAACACTTGTGTGAAGCGCGCTGCCTTGGACTTTTCTATGCAGTGTTTACGTAGGCCCGGTAACGCCGGGCTAGAAATGAAATTTTCAGAAAACGACATGCGTTCGCTGTAGAAAATTAAACGAGACGGTTATAGAAATAAATATGGTGAGATGACTTTGCCCGGAGTCCCCTCGTTAAAAGATTCCTCTCGAGAGGAAATTAAAGAGTTCTGGACCACTAACTCGATACAATGCCAGAAGGCCTTACACTCCGTTATCAATCAAGCTCTTTCCACTGTAGTCAGCACACTGCAAGCCGCCACACAATGTTACCTCACACTAATTGCTTTTGTGTTATCATTTCACTAATTCCTTTACCATATCACGTTTCGTTTAGAGGACACAACGTCTATCCCATTAAACAACCAAAAGGAGAGGGGGGGTGTACAGGGGGAAGGAGGAGGGCCATTGAGACGCAGTGATTTTATTTTTACTTCTTTCGTTAAATAAGGCAGTTTTTGAGACTTGAGTTTTTTGTCCTGCAGCTTTGCCGTTTTTTTCCCCTTTAGGTGTTTAATGGATGAATAAATGATTGTCAAGGCCCGACTCTCCCTCTGTGGGGAACACTGCAATTAACTACAGAATAAAATTCCGGCATCATAGCGGTTCTGCCCAGACAATGCTCAGATAAAATTTGTTTTTTGTTGGTTTGTTTTTTGAGTAATCTGGCTTCCTTTGAATTTTTAGAACCCATCAGGGCTATATGTGGTCCTAATTCAATCACTTTGTTCAATTAAACAATATAAAAATCAGCAAAGGGGCAGACATTAAAAATTAATCTAGACAGAATAAAAAAATTTTAAAACCGTTATTGTGATAGTAATATGATATATATTTTATATATTTATATATTTTTTTTTTCCCAAACAAAAATAAAGTGCTTTACACAAATCCCTTCAGAAACCACAATGACACCTGCCCTGACAGGGATAAAATCATGGCAGGCTAAGATATAATGAGTAATCATACTTTATGTGCATTGTATGATAACTGCAACTATTTTCTTGGCTTGTCAAAAAGCAGGGCATTCCATCAGCCTCCTGGGCGCCTGCAGGCTGGCAGTGGCGTTGAGAGGGTCGTGCCTCTCCCCAAACCTGAGCTGAACCTTTCGTGCATGCTTCGTTGCCTGCCTAAATTGACAGGTGGCTTGAAGGCAATTTGATCCAGGGAGACTAATTAATACTGTGAGAAATTGCAAAAATGGCTCAATTAGGAAAATAACTATGTTTCTTGGCGGGAACAGAAACCTACACACACAGTGGACCTTCAGGACCAGGACTGAGATCCACTCTTTGAGGTGACTGTGTTTCGAGCTAAGATTTACTACACTCTCTGATCACGGCACCTCACGGTGTACGTGGCACTTGGCCAGTTGATACTCAAGTCTTCAATCATTTTTAAAAACAATTCAATAAAAAATTGTTGCAATTGAATTAAGGTCTGAACCACTGCCTGGTAATACATTTTGTCAATGAACTTAAATAGGCCAATTTCTTATATTGGACAAAAAAAATAAATTTTTTCCACAAACTGTTCCCTGATGCAACATGAATCACATCTAAAAGAACATGAGGCTTTCTTAAACTGAATAACACAATGATCAAGCACCGTTTTTATCTTTACTTGACAACAAGCTTAGACTTTATGTTTAGTTGAAGGATTTAATTCTTTGTGCTTTGCGTTTCTGTTTCTTGCCTAATTGCAAGTTGTGTGCAGTAGGGAAACACTTCCACAAAAATGCTGTGGTTATAACAATATAATAAATAGAAAACAGCCATTGTTTATAACTTTAAGACCTGAATGCCTGTAAAATAAACAGTTTTTGCAATGCCCAGCCCACACTTAGTACAAGCTGTCATTGATTTTCAACATAACAAACAGATACTTTTGTGTAAACTTCTCATGCATTGTGCTCATAAGATTTTCCTGCATGTACAAGAGGATTGCAGAGCATTCGGAAACAGCTACGAGTTTTAAATGTGTCAAAGGACAAATTCCATTTATCATAGAGAGGAAACTGTTAAAATGTTGTTCATGCCTTTTGTTGAGTGCAGACGGTGTTCTTAATTTAAATGCAGAGGCGTACTCCAAGTACTCAATGGTCTCTCATGCAAACTCTAAGCCAACTGGGCTGAAGAGTTGTGAAGGGTTTCCTGGGAGTTTTCTGGGAGATTTCAAACAGTCCTCCTCCCCCCAACAAAGCAGCGAAGGCAACGACTTACATAACCCCCGGAAACTGCGTGAAATCTCCCTTCCATTCCTCAGAGCTGACAAATACCAGGAGGAACTCAGCAACCCAAGGGTGGCTTCTGCAGAAGGTGGGAATAGATACATGTAGAATCAATGAGGTGCAAACACAGCTCCAAGGACCTCAGTGGTGCGTCAAAAAGCACAAGAGTTTGAGAGGTAAGCAGTCAAATAAGTGAGTGTCTCCTGAGAAGCTACCACAAAACAAGCCAAGACTGTGGCTTTTATCCAAGTGTCCGAGGTTGGTTTGTCTCCGGCCACCTAAACGCTAATAAGGCTGCAGTTTCTGTTATAAGGTTTGGGGTGCTAGCCTCCTCTACAGACTGTTCCCTGACTTCGCATTCCACAGTCCCCATCTGGTCTTTATCATTCAGCGAGAACAGAATAAATGATGTACTTTTAATTTGCTTCCTTTTTTCAGTGCAAATGGGACACAAAGTACAGACAGCGCGTGAGGTTTCTTCACCCATCAGTTCTATGAGTCTGTTACCATAGCTGTCGAGTGACTTGTTTTGAAATTATGATTACAGCGGGACACTGTCAACACATCTGAACAGAGGTTTAAAAAATCCATAGCGTCATTCGTCATTGCCAACAACACACGGATTTATTCCATCTCGGCTTAACGTCTCTTCATTTCTTCTGATCATACTAGTCATGCTAACTAGTTAACGCTACCTGCAGGTTTATCGAATTATTTGAAAACATGAGTAGCTGTGTGTGATTCAGACTTTCTTTGTGTCCCTGTTAATAGACAGAAAAAACTAAGTCATGGAAAGCAAATGGAGATTACATTGTCTAAAAACTAGGAGACTATTAGGAGGGGTGTCCTTATTGATTTGTTTTAATACATTTATGTTCTTGCTACTTCAAAATAATAAAATTAGTGGCGCTAATTTATTCATGATATGGAACATTTGTTAGCGATCAGATATGTTATTTCCGGTGTCTTTTGGACCAAACGAAACTATTTCGCGTATTGAAACTGGAGCTGGCATACGCAGATGGGTACTGCTCAAATGAAATTCACTCTTCAGTCTCAAATGTTGGCTGGACAGTATAAATAGATGTAAATTCTGACTCACCTTCTGTAACCCCAATTTGACAGGGAAAAATAAAAACAAAGCTTTGTCCCTCTTACCCACAATGCAATAAAAAATTAATGCCAACTATTTTTTCTCTGTGTTTCTTAAATATTTATTCATAGATAAATAAATAGTTGGGAAATATTTACAGCCTTTATGGGAATTTACGTCCCCAACTTTACACCCCTCTGTCCTGCTAAAATAAATCTGTGGGGTGCACCATTTTATCAGCAGCCGAAACAACTGGCTCCCTTTTAGCAGTGTGGGACAGTTTGTGTTTTTCTAAACATATATTTCAGAGACAATGGGGTGGAAGCCTGGGGTTGTGTTTACCCTAAAGTTTAAGTCAGCGAACGCTGGTTATTCAAAACAAATAAACCTAATCAACCATGTGTTTATGTTGAATTTAAAGAGTTCTGGACCACTAACTCGACTATCCATAAATATCCATATATATATATATATATATATATATATACACAGGCACATGATTCTCTCTTATTCTAATGACCAAAACCAAAAATAATTTAAAACTGACTTTTTTCATATTCTGTGATTACAGGCTGACTATACATAGAGACATGAAAACAAACTAAAAAACCTTTAAAAAAATCTTCCCTGATTGAAACTTTTCCCGTATGCTTCATTTTCTGTTAAGTGGAAAAGATTTTTCTGAAGCAAATGTTATCTTCTATATGTAAATATTTCATGGTGGAAACCAATGATGTACTCCGGATTTCTCGTAGATATGGAGATACCCATCGGAAAAAAAAAGCTTTGAGGTGTGGCATTGATTATAAACTTACAAGCTTCACCAGTGAGAGTTATGTCTTCGCCTGTCAGTAGCCTTTGACCTGTAAAGTGTCGGGCTCCATCCCCCACTGTGTGCCAGACCCACAGAAAGTCGTCAACACAAACCACCAGATGCTTTCTGTCTCTCAGCCCAATGTCCACAGCACTCAGTGATTAAAATATTGCCCTCAGTAGCCTGGCATTCTCCTTTGCCGTTTTCCTCGAATTTAGACCTCTTTGTGGGAACGCACGTTTCTGGTCCGGCTCCTGTGCTCCTCTGCTATTTTTGGGCTGAAGTACACTCACGTGTGGGACCAGCACTGAGGAGGAGGACAGTGGAGGAGAGGCCTTGGCGTCGTTTAAGGCTCCTGATGAGCTGAGAGGCAGCTCTGGAGATACTCTTTCCCACAGCGCTGCTGGGAGCAATGGGAGGGTGGGCGGCCGCGACTGGGGGATGGGGTAAAGGCAAGATGAAGAGAAGGGACAGATGCCAGTCCTTAAGGTAAGCGTAAACAAAAAAACCCTATTCTGTAACTTAGGCTCCACATGCTCTCACAGAGCACATCACGAGAGCCCTTAATGTAGCCACTAGCAATCAAGCTCACTGGCTCCTCCCTGTTCCGGAAACGAGAACACGAGTGTGTGACCTTGGGTGGATTCGCACTGTGTTGCGGCTGACTCAGGGCTTCTGCCGTATCTACTGCTGAAACAGGAAAAAACAGGCCGATAAAAACTGGGGAGTGACAGAGCAGCAACGCCGAGATATACACACTGGCCCAGTGGTGCAAGCTCTTCCTCCTGTCTCACGTCCGTCCCCCCTTTTATCAAAGTCAACAGATCACCCAATGAGGCATAATGGCTGGGCACCATAATCAATCAGGCAAAGATAAGTAATCCGCACCATTCCTAGCATTCAGTGTGCATCCACATTACTGCTAACAATATGTGCGGAGGAATGACCACTTTGCCAAGGCCCCCGGACATAGGCTGGGGAGTGCCCGCACAATAATAATATAATTAATCTTGAGTTGATATCTGCAACCTTTTCAAATTACCACAAAGAAACATCTGCCTGAACGCGAAGTGCAAAGAACGTTCATTCCTGCAAGTGACTCTCAACTCTCGCTCTGCCTGTCATGGTGGCCATGTGAGAAAGAAGGTTCTCTCTCGGTTCCCAGCGGAAAGAAGGACAGGACTGGGTCTGGAGGTTTCTCTCCCGTGCTCATTATCCAGCTCGTTTTGGGATCTGTTTATGTTACCACATTTTTCCCCTCCAATTGTGCCGGAGGAGCCTGACCCTTTGAGAATATCTGTAGGCCCATTTGTCAGTGGATTTTGATTCCAATTTAAACATTTTTTGCTGTATGGCCAGGGCCATACCGGGTTATGGAGATGTTTGTTCCCAAGATGTTTCCAAAGCCATGAAAATCCTTCTAATGCGCACATTTTCCTGCAACAAGCTCTCCCAGAAGATACTCCAGGCATGCTTCTGCTCATGGTAGCAGCCCTTCAATTGGCCACTCTAGGTGAGTCCTGGCACTGTTGAAAACCTCACAGTCAACCGTCACTTGCAGAGCCCTGTTTCTGTAGCCATTGAAAAAATTGTTCTGAATTTTCCAAGATTTCTGAATGTTTTGAGATTGTTCTGAGATTTCAGTAGTGTTCTGAACATTCTAAATGTTCGAGATTCTAAATGTTTTGAGATTGTTGTGAGTGTGCTGAAAGCACAATGATCAAACCAACTGCACAGGTATTTTTTCCAGCAAAAAAAATTATATTTAAATTAAATTCAATGTAAGTCTTTCCTCAAACATAACCACATACCCTACAGATCTCTCTCTATCACTCTCATGCTTTTCACAGACCTCTATACGTAATCCCTATGGAGCCATGCCTCTCTATCGTATGTTTCCAACCGCAGTCTCCAGTTAATAAAAGACTGGGCCTCTCAGGGACTCAATAAAAAAAACGAGACAATAAATCTACATACTGTGCACAACTACCCGTACACGACCCATACATGACCAAATATCATAGAATGATCCCACTGATATACGGTTCACAGGCCAAAACACATTGCACTTGACCTACAGTGCAATCCACTCTCTGATGCAGAAATGCTTAAACGTTCTATTTGATTTGAGCAAAATGGTGGGTCCCCAATGGACGTACATGACGTGTACACTGTAGATAGACACTTTTTTTTTTTGTAGCTAATGATAAACTTACTCTGAATTTAAATCAATATTCACAACTGTGCCCTTACAAAGGATATCCTCACAAACAAAAAACTTCTTAGAAGACATAGAGAACACAGGTACATTGGGGCTCAAGGTGCAAACACTCAGTTGCAGATTGTTGGATGAGGCTGAAGACCGCGACAGCTCTTCAGGGAGGCCGTGAAGGATGAAGTCGATGAAGTCTCCAAGCCTCAGAAATCTCCAGTCGGGGGATTTCTTTTCCAGACCTTGTGGTCCATCAAAAAATCCAAGATGGTGGACAATCCATCGCGGCGGAAGAAAGCGTACTCAGGGCAAATCTGCTCAATGTACGGAGAGGGACTCTCGGTTAAGCGAGGCTGAGCTTAAGGCATTAGGTGCTCATTATGGCGCCACCTATAGGCCTTTTTTTTCTGAGTAGTGGCGGACATGATGTTCGATATTGGAAGAAAATAGAAAAACGTTACCCATCGTTTTGTGAGATAACTGCCCGACAGCAGAAGAAATGGAATAAGAAAAAGACGGAAAAAGAGATTTCCGTATTTACAACAATTTTTTTTATTAATCATCTTTTGGACATGAAATATGTGCCTGAGATTTTTTTTAAAGCAATGTACAGACAACAAACACAACCCCACTCAGGCTGATGGCAAACAGTAATGAATAGATTTTTCCAAGGCACTTTTAACAAATCCGATAAGTGACCCATGCTCATTAGATGAGTTTCTCAGTAGCACTTCTTTAGATGCACAGCTTGCCTGTGGCTCCCAGCTGCCTTTAACAAATCAGACTGAAACGAAGCTTCCTTTCAGCCTGTTCTGGAAGTAGTGAGTGCTTTTACACTGCACAGTTCATCAGGAGATAAAGGGCACTAATATTTGTTATTGCTACTCTTTCCGACTAGTCATTCGAGGGTGAACTCCTTTCAAACTCCTATGTTACAATGTAATGAATGCGTGCATGCTTGTCCCTTAGCAGCCTTAGCAGATATATATACACACACACACACACACACATATATATATATATATATATATATATATAGGGCAGCTAGTAGTGTAGTGGTTAAGGTGACAAGCTGTGTAAGTCGCTTTGGATAAAAGCATCTGCTAAGCGACTAAAATGTAAATGTAAATATGTAATTCTCTGGGCTGTGTTGGACACTGTGATGTATATAGTTACAATTTAATTGAACTATACACGTTTCAAGAATATGAAATTTAAACCGTGCACAAGCCTCATCAGAAATGTGTCTACGATATAGAAGGGCCCTTCGCTCGATACCGACTTATCGCTCAGTAAACCATAGTTCATGGGAGGAAGATATCTGGGGTCTGGGCATGCAGCACTTCACTGCCAAGCTGTCAGGCCAGCGTCTATGTATGCAAGTACAACGTATGAAAGTGTAGCCATAGAATTCCCCCATTAACTCCAGAGAATTTTCACAGGCATGTGACAGCGAAGCTGTCACCACAAGTTGGAATAAGAACAGTACATAGTGCAATGCAAATTTCAAGGAAGTGGAAAAACGGCCCGTCATTATGTTGGGGCGAGCATCTCTATCTCCTCAGAGATCACCAAAGAGACTCATAACATACAAAAACACACAGCTAAACACACAGCTAAACAAACAGCTAAACAAACAGCTAAACAGTTATTATGGCTTTCGGTGCCAGCGCTAGTGCTAGACTTACTACAGACAACTAGTTCCAGCTGCTAATTTCTCTTAGATAGATAGAAAACCCACAGAATGTCTGACCTCACAAGCGTCACAACTTTCAGTAATCTCACTGCGCCCTCTACTGTGTGAGGATAGAACTACAGGGAAACTCCCATGAGTTCCAAAACACAAAGACAAATTCAAACCAAAATGTATATATTTAAAACAATATACATTTCCCCACAGTTGCTTTGAAAGTGTAGGAGACCCAGAGCTGCCTCCTGATCAGCAGCTCAAAGCGTCTGGGGTTACTCAGTAGTGACCCATTGGTTTCGCGACAACCATATTTTATTCAGCAGTCAAAGGTCTCTGAAGAACAAGGAAAATGAACCCAATGTCAGATCTGCTCCACCTGAGCAAATAAGCAGGTTGTTTAAGATCCTATAGCCAGGGGAGTTTTTGGTTTCAATGCTTAAAAATTAATTACAGTAAAAAATGTTTGAGTAACTGACTCCACATAAAATATTTTTTTTTTCGTCCCTGTGTTCAACCCCAGCATATCTGCGAACATGACTAAATTAGTCCACGAGGCCAGAGTGAGGGCAGAATCGGTTACAGTCTATATGGTAGAGTCGAGTTCATCCATATGTTAGAGTCAGGCATACTGCCATCATTAAAACTCAAAGCTGAAAATGTACATATTCAGACATGCTTTCTGCTACACAGAAGCCCTGATTTAAAAACGAGGCATCGGGGAGACATCGGGAACTTTGCTCTTCACTGTCGCTGTCTCTTCCAACATAATGTTAAATATTGATTTTAAACCCTATATGAACTGTATTGCCCCTATTATCCTATAAAGTACTTGTAAATGTTTTACTTAAAAACTACGCTGTTAACCACAGACTGCATTGCCACAGATGCAGAAACAGGCAGAGTGGAGATAACAGAAAGTGCATTCAACTACAGCAAGTAGTCTTCCAATAAAAATGTGATCCACTATTCTACATTACCTAATAGAATCACCTATAACACTAGCATAACATTAGAACAATTATTACATTCACAGTGGCATAATGCATGACAAAAAATATGACTGGGTTTCTTGAACCAGGTGCAGATCATCAATAATACTTTAGTAAACATTATGATTATTGGGTCAGATTAAAATACCACGGCTCACAACTCACTCTACAGTTCATACTGATGAATAGCTGTAAAAGATTGGTGAACTAGCTGCAGGAAATTCAAGGAGGGGGCTGCGGTAGCTAAGATCAATCTGGGGTCAGTCTGCATCCTGTTCAGCTAGGCTCACTCTGCAAGAACCAAACACTAAACTCTTTATCCTGCCTACAATGGGTGATTAAATAATTTGCAGCAGACTCGCATGTTAAATTACCTTTGCTAAGAACAGACAGGTGCTCACAAAAAAGGGTATTGATCTCATATTGATCAAGAACTGTTTAAGACTGTGTCTGTATATACTGTTAATGTTAATAATGTTAATATGTTAATACTATTCCTTCTCTGGATTTTACACTACACAACTACATTAAATCATGAACATCACAAAAATTTACATTCTAAAAACATGAATCATACACCTTATTATAAAAACTAACACAACGTCTTCACCTCCATTACCAGCCATATTACCTGCGTATTGCACGTACATACTCTCAGTAGTGACGTAATGATGCTCAATGCTTTCCACAGGCTATAATTAGAAATTTTCTGCAGCCATCAGCCAAAAAGGAAGTGAAACATGGGTTTTATCCATCGCCTAAATGATCCAACAACATAAAACCTTAATTTAGAAGCTAGTTACAGAGCTAATGGATCTCTCATTCTTTGTACATTTCTGCATTAACATAGCCCTGTTGCCAGGTAAGTCCTTAATAGCACTCATTTAAAACAAAACATAATCTTTATCACATTTCATTTTGGTTGAAGTGATTTGTCAACCAGTTTTGTTGACATATTTCTTTAACGAAGTCAATATAAAAAAATAAAAAAAAATTATTTATTTTTTTGATGTTTCTCTCTTGTTGTTGTCAGTGTGTTACTGTTATTTACACAGACTGATTGGAGTAGCTGGGAAGAGTGTCACTCTGCCTTGCAAGTACAATGTGAGATCCCACGGTGTTTCAGAAGCATGCTGGGGGAAAGGAGAAGTGCCTTTATCTAAGTGCAGTAATGAGATCATTTCTACTGATGGAGGTGCAGTGAAACGCAGAGAATCCCAAAGATACCAGCTACTAGGTGCAGTGAAAGAGGGTGATGTCTCACTGACTATTCTCAATGTTACTGAGAATGACTCCGGGATGTATGGATGCCGTGTGGAGATAAATGGATGGTTTAATGATCAGAAACACAACTTCCATTTAACTATAGGAAAAGGTAAGTGCTCTGGTCTGGTGCCTGATTTTCTAATCATTTTATAAGGGAAAGTCAATTAGTTTCCAAGTTATGAGATTCGTTGATTCCCATTTCAATGATTTTAAGTCAGGAAATGTAAGGCCAAATGATGCATATGATATTACCTTAGATTGTGAGCAGAAACAATAGGATTTGCTCCTGTTTGAGGCCAAATGGTTTCCTTTATAAGAATCACAGAATTTCCTACATTCTGAACATTTAGCCTTCGTTAATTCCCATTTAAATGATTTCAAGGTAGGAAATGTGAGGTCAAATTTTGCATATAATATCACCTTAGAGTAGACTGTCACCAGAAATAAAGGTTGGTTCCTGTTTGAAGCTAATTTGATTAATTTACGTGGGGGTCACAGAAAAGCATCCAGACGGTCATGTTTATACAGATCTAAAAGCCATTTGTCATCTGATCCCTATGTTATAACAATCCCTTGACAGACCC
>JAOYSI010052850.1:0-25431 GCA_025775065.1 Hiodon alosoides
TAACTGTAATTCATTTTGCAAAGCTAATCTTGTGGTAAAAACATGTGAGGCATTTTTCCTAATAAATGAGGAGAGTTTGGCTTTCTCGGTTGGTGAACAACATCACGTTTCCTCATCTTGCGTCATTTCAAACTGGCTTCTGAAGCTATGGCCCCAGAATCACATGTTCATTTTGCCAAAGGTTCTCTTTTAATTTAAGCTGCAGTCTGAGTTCTAGAAGATGACACCACTAGCATTTTGATTAAGGATTTTATACATGAAGAAATTTTCATTATCTTATTTCCTGCGGATCTCTTGCGATTGGTTGGAGTCCTGACCCGCAGCTGTGTCTTGAAGTGTCAGGATAAATGCTGGAGTATTAAAGCACGACCTGTGCTGTTTTCTCTGTTACATGAACAATTAATGAGGCTTTTTCCCCCCCTGGGAAAAGCAGGAGTCCTCCTAGCATCAATACAGCATTTTAAAGAGCTAACCGGAGTTTGCACATTTTTTACCCACAAGCCTGTTAACAGATTAAAGACACCTCCTTTTATGATCACAGCTGATGATTTTGAATTTTACATTTTAATGTAGGTATTGTAGGTCAGCCAGGTATTCTGTCTCTCACACGTGACACGGGGAAAGCGAGTAGCCCCGGTTGATCTGCATTCAGTCTTCGTTCTCTTTATCCATCCGTTTTCTGAAACAGCTTATCCAATTCAGGGTCGCTGGGAGTCAGAGCCTGACCCGGCCAGCACAGCAGCCCGTCGCAGGGCCAGGCACACACAGACATGCCGGGCCAATTAAACTAACTCACAAGTCTTTGGAAGGTGGGAGGAAACCAACATGAACAGGAGAACTTGGAGAAACTGCAACCAAGACAGTGACCTGAGCCGGACACAAGCCCAGGAGACTGGCCCTGTGAGGAACTATCCCTACCAACTGAGCCACCATGTCTCCTGCATTCTCTTCTGTACATTTTAATATTTATATTGCAGGAAAGTATGTTAATATTACCAGGCTACTGGGATTTAATGTAACTGCCCTTTATTTTGGCCAATATATTTTTGAAAACCTTTTTTTTATATGTATATATATATATATATATATTTATTTAAAACTTTTATAACTATTCATTTTAGTTTTGCACAAAATGTTGGAATCTAGAAACGTTGTTATGGATAATTTTCATTAAAATTCTCAAGCCCTCTAGTGGAGAATGAATGAAGTACAAGACATTTTTATAAGCATTCCCCATCATCACACACAGAGAAAACATAATAAATTACATAATAAACTACAATACAATGCCCCGAACCAGCATAGCCTGCCCTAGCAGCACAAGATTCACCCAGAGACTGATTCATTTGTGTTCATAAGACTGGAGAAAAAACTGCCTATTTATGCTTCACCCATTTGACGAAAATTGTGTTGATACCTTGGGGGTTTCTCCATGGAGGAATGAGTTTTATTATTTAAAATAAAAAAAAGTAACGTATGCTAGTAGGCTAGTCTGTGCATTTTCACTATTTTGTTGATGGTGCTCTTTGTCTAACTTGTGTTCCAACACGACAAGCCGAACCACCGCTGTCAGTCTCTCTCACAACTAGCGTTTGCGCGGTTCCTTTGGAAACAGTTATCTTTTTATATTTTCCCACTGTCACTTTCCCTGGCATATGTTATCCTATCTATATATCCCTGTCTGGCTTTGGTCCTGCTCTGGGATATGTTCCTTTTCCTTCCCTTTCTCACAATTAAAATGGTTTTCTACTGCGCTAAGCAATCATAGTTATCAGCTTCATATAAACCAGGTTCTGTTCAGATCATGAGAACTATGAGAACTTATCATCCCCTAATAAACACAACGTAGAACTTGTTAATAAATAAATAAATAAATAATAATAAAAAAAAATATATATATATACAGGGTTCCTCATTTCATCTTCCACTTTTTCTATAACCTTTTTTCCCCCGATGCATTTTCCCACCAAAGTGGAAATCCTCCGACTAAGTTATAAACAGAGAGCTACTTGTGTAGTGATGATGTCATGGCCCTGACCTGCTCCTCTGTGACAAAAGCTAAGGTATCAGTAGCCGGGCAAACACAATGCCCATTCAGCAAGGTTGCTTTACTCTGGCAGCCTATGGAACAATGTTATTATTTGTTTCAGATTTATAAAGCGGGAGTTTTGCAGGAAACCTGAAAGATAAAACCTTTATCTGGGAATGCTTTAGGCTGTTTTTTTTTGTTGTTGGTCTAATCCTTCCATTAGTGCATTGCTGCTTTTCTCACTACAACAAGGGCCGTGTTACAGGATCAAAGGCAAAGGAAGGATGCAGGAAAGTATGTTAATATTACCAGACTACGGGGGTTTCATCTAACTGCCCTTTATATTGAACAGCACATTTTTGGCAACTTTTTTCAATGCATTGGTATTTGATTTATGTGCTTCTTGCATTTGTTTCTGCTCTTTCTATGTTACGGTTGAAGCTTTTTTTAAAGGTGAAAATAATGAAAATCAATGATAGTTAAACAACTACTTTATTTTTATGTAGCAAGTTGTGCTATTAATTTAGTCTAGACCGGCTCCCTTCAATAAAATTCCATTAGAAAACCAGCAACAACAATAACACTTAAAATAATAACAATAGTAATAATTTATTAATTTTCCTTAACTGCTCGTCCAAATCAGGGTCGCAAATAAAAAGGGGCGCGAGGCAGGGTTCACCCAGGACGGAACACCAGTCCATCGCAGGGAAGAAGAGAAACACAGACACAGCCACAAATACACACAGGGCCAATTCAGCTCCTCCAATCCACCCAACTCTCACATTGGGAGGAAACCAGGCAAACTTGCCAACTCCACATCGAGGAACGTCTGTGCCACCTTAATAATAATAACATTGCAAATTAACGGTTGAAAAGGCTTGTTATCATTAGGGGAAGGACGCTCCAACAATGCAGAAAGAAATAAGTGAGAAGATAATGCACATTAAGACTAGTATGAAGTCTAAGAACGGAACTAGAAAAGTGTCAAATAAAGCGAGCAGTTCAACTATAAGAAAAGAGTGGTACAAAACAAAGCATGGATATTTGAGACATCATATATAAGGTGTAGTTGAGAAAATATCCACAGTGTTAACCCAGTGCTTGTGTGCTTATTACACCTTGCTGAGTTTGTCGTTAACAGTATGAAAGCGGATCATGTTCATGTCCTCTGACCATGTCTAAGCACACGGTCTCTGTGCGTGTGTGACTCCATGTGTATGATTCATTCTAGAGCAGTTTTAGTCCTCATAAAATATTCATTTTGGTTGTGCCGGGCACTGTAATTGCCATCTCTCACCCTGAATTATTTATACCTCTCACAGACTGACAAAGCTGTGCCATACGGCCCTAGATGAATCAGAAACAAGGGTCTTTCCTGCCAACAGAATTATAGTTTCACAAAAATGGTTAACTCTGGTAGCCTTGTCTATACAGCCAGATTCTCTATATTTCAAATTGCCTTGACTCTATGATTGTTCCAGTGAGTCAGAGAGGTTACTGTTAAACTGTAAGGAGCAAACCCTTCCTTTTTATTTTCGCAGTCATAACCTTGCTTGGAAGAACTGAGGTATCGCCATTGCATGCTTTTATAATTTTTTTTTAACGGTAACCGTTTCGATTTGACTTGTACTTACACTCACACTAAAGAGAGAAAATTAGTGTTGGGATTACAATGGCGTGGATAGTGCAGATACAACACGCTCGTACACACGCGCACACCCTTTCCAGGCCTCCAAGCACTGTAACACAACCTCCAGCTACCTCATTTAAGGGAGAGCAGCCGCCATCAGTCTGGATAAAGTGGCTTGTCAGAAAACAGAGGAAGGCGTCACGTTGCGTCCCCGTCCAGCTGAGCCACACGGACTGCATGTGGTTGCGCTTGATCGGTCCAAGGTGCGAGGAGGAACATTGTTGTACAAGTCCCTTTGGTGGCCGCTCGCTGAAGCATTCCAGGCACCCCACTTACAACATGCTAAATGCTACTATTCATACTGGCCTGACACTCCAACATGTGCTTTTCTTACATCTGGGGCTGCAGCGAGGTGGTGACAGGTATTTCCTCGTGCTCTGTTACAACATTCCTGTCAGGAGCCAAAGATGGATTTTTTTGCACAAAAATAAGTCAAGCATTGTATCTGCTGGAATGCAGAATAAATGAATAGTAATAATAATATAAATACTAATACTAATGCTAATACTACTAAAAATAACTGCATTAATGACAATATATTTGTGCTGTTTATAACAAATGTGTTGCTGTATTAATTTGGTTTCAAAGCTGGCTCAACCACATCTGATTGTCTTTATTAGCCATTTTGTGATATTTTAAACATTCATGTGTGCAGAGGGGTCGTGCTCTAAGCGGACAGACTTGTTAAAAAGTTGGGGCAGTGACAGGGAGAAAACCGAGGGGGAGTGATTCAGAGCCGTGAACCGTTTCTCTGGCGTTTGTTGACACGCTGCAATAATGAGGTTAAGACTCCGAACACATGTGCCTCACTCATTAAGCTGTATTACCTGCGTTAAAACGAATAATTGCCACTCAGAGCTCTGCTCACATGAATCATTTATAATGTTTTAATAACTTCCTAATCTGAATCTGAGAGGGCCGGCTCGCTTGAGCTTCGCGTTTGTGTTTAGAAAGAACAACCCTGTATGGGCTATGGCTCGATCTCAAATGTGAATCTTCTTTTTTTTAATCAATAATTAAAATCAGAAGAGATGGCAGTTTCTAATTAGAGAAGTCTTTAAAGAACTGGAGAATTTCAATGAGAAACTAGTGAAAAAAATAAAGAAACTAAACAATGTTGTTCCAGTCCTAATATATATGTATAACGGCAAGTGCTCGTATGTTATTTTTCTACAAGTGGGGGTATAATCTGTTACAATACTTAGACTGTATACTGCAAACCAAACATGCACATTTTGGGAGAAGAAAGAAAGGAGAGTGTGACTGGGTGTTTACGTTGAAAACAGCACACAAACTCTCATAACATTTTCATTTCACTTGATAAACTTTTCATAGCCCGGAGACTTGCTTATGTTTATGCAAAACTGGCGTAGCTGGCGTTTTTATTGAATGCAATGCCTTCTGAAGGACACAGCTGTTTTATTGAGATGGCAACTGGGAAAGTGATCAGCCAGAGAAGTCATGCCAACACAAGGCTTGTCATTAGAAGGGGAGTTAAAACTAAAGACAAAGCACTTGTAACACAACCCTGACGGCGTTGCTGCTAACCTCTCTCTCCACTGACCTGACATGCCCTTGACTCGTGGCTTACCTTAAATAAGAAAGCAAAATTAATGTAAATAAAAAAAGATAAAAAATATCCACGTGTTAAACTGGATTCATAAAAAAATTGTATGACACAGTTTTTTAATTATTATTATAATTTTTTTACCTTATTTTTTTGCTTACTTCATGCCAATACATGTTAAAAACTATTTTAATGAGGTGCGGCAACTATGACAAAACACGAGTAAGATAGCCAGTCCACTAAAGACAGAATCAGCGAAAGGAGAAGAGCGCCCCACAAAGAAAGGCCAGCCTCGCGCGATGGGTATGGATATTTTTTCAGATCCCCGCGCATGTTCATGTACATGAAGGTCAATGGAAACGCCAGGGAGTGGTGGCAGTGAAAGCCTGGAAGGACTTGTCATCGAATACATTCCTATTTGTGTTGCAGAAAAAGGAGGGGCGAGCGCTTACAAAGGGCCATCTGGTTCCTGCTGTAAAATCCACTGCCCCGTCTCCGCCACTTCCCCATCCCCCCGTGACGTCACACGTCCGTCTGATTCACGCGCAACCCAAAATGTACAAAAATGCAATAAGTCTGGTGTTAAAGCAATTTGTCACGGCGTGTTTGAGGAATAAATCAGCCTAATGGATCACTGTGTTTTTCCCACTCGTTTTCTGGCCCTTAAGAACGCGGTCCTGGAAGAGCAGTTAATGGCGAGACTGCTAGGAAAGGAGAGAACCTGACATTAAGACCCTAGCATTTTGGAAATCCAATATGTATTGATCTGTGTACCATATCCATGTAGAGATCTGATGTCAGCAGAATGTAGCCTTGTATAGGAAACGCTTATTACGGGTTTTCTGAGGGAAGCGCATTGTCTCTGAAGCAGCGAGGCCCGGTCTGCCAGAACCGCTGGGTAATCAATACTCGCAGGGACTGATGGCCTGCCCCAAATGTCACACAGATGTGACCACTGCTTTCAGCGACCTGCCAGTAATTAGTGTCGGCTGCAGTGAGGCACTGCAGTGAGTAGTCCTCAACCAAGTGACATGCTTTTCACCCATCTGTCATGGTACTGCTAAACTCACGTCTGTGTCTCCATTACCCTTGTGATGTGTATGTGAAGCACACGCATTTTCACTCCCGCTAAATCTGTAAGTTTTGGGAATCAATTGTTTGGCTCGCCACATCTAATGTGTAATATGCAATCTACGGTTCTACTACAAGACGATAAACGGCTGGGTCAACAAAACAAGCCTCAGCAGGACATTATTTTATTCCAGAGCATGTAGGGCGGCGCAGTTCAGATACGTCTCTTGCATAATTGAACTAACGCGCCTGAAATGACGCAGAACAGTGCACTTTCCTATTTCTGGTTTAACCTTATAGCGCTGCTCTCTGTCAGCTTCCTCCACCTCCGCATTGAATTAAGTGTAAAAATGGGGGGGGGGAGTGGGTGGGTGCAGCAATTATGATGAGCAGTAAAAAAAAACGCTCCAGAGAGCCGCTCTACACCTCATCTCGTCGCCATTATTTCTCTTCTTCATAATGATTGTGGGGGAAAGGGGAGCCCGTGGTGTATCTTTGACTATCAGGGTAAAGTGATCAAAGTGAAGATAAGAGGCCGCTGTGAACCTCAAATTACCAAAAGTTCCCCCCTTTCCCCCCCAATTACATGGTCTGTGAAGCTGGGCAGTTTAAACTCCGAGCCTGTCACATTTCCAAAGAGACAATCTGTTTCTCCTTTGACCGGAGGGAAAGAAATCATTATTACACGATTAGTGGCTTCAGTTAGGTGAGAAGTAAAAAAAAAAAAAAAAAAAAAAATAACTGCAGTAGCACAGAGGTAAGACACGTTGTATTAATTACCTAGCCCTGGCCGACAAGATAATTCTATCAGTGATGTGATGTGTCGACTTGCAAGGCTCGGCCCTGAGTTAAAAGCTGATAAGGTCTTTGTCAGGAAGACAGACATCTGAGATAGGAGCTGTGTGTGTGTGTGTGTGTGTGTGTGTGTGTCTGTGTGTGTATGTGTGCGTGGGGTGGACCGAGAGACTAATATTCTCAACTCTCGATCTGACGAATGAAAATTCACGTCTATTGTAATTGATTGCCTCCTCAGCCAATTATATCACATTGTACAATACACAGAGGCCCCCTTTGCCGGTTTTGCAGCGCCGTAATTAGATATGCTAATATCCCCTTTATTGGCCCAAATATTGCTCAACACCTTTTTTCCATCCTGGAAGCCAGCAGAGCCCGGTGGCCCGTCAGAGTGGCTGATTATTGAGAAGGATAGCTTTAATCCAACCTAATTCCTGCCCATGTTTCTCCCGTTCTCTGTGGCCAACGCCTAATGCCACAGACTTCTTGATATTCCATTAATTTACAATTAAACTGCTTTCTTTGTTCCTTATTTTCCTCAACAACACCACTAAGTTCTGTAGCCAATTAGAAAGGCTGTTTTCATCATAATTGCTTCCTGGATCACAAAGGACCAATTTACACAGTACTCCCGTGGAATATAATGGATATTACACTGAAGCCCTGGACTGCATTTACGCATTTTAAAAGACATTTTTTTTTATCGGATAGCGCTTCGTAAGTGTAAATATAAATTGATAAGTCATGGTGTGGACAAAAGGCTATTGCACTTTTACCACTTCACTGGCTCATTTTGAGTCAGTCCGTTTAACTCTGTTGACTTCCTGTTCAGATACATCGATATTTATTACCATTAAACACAGTAATAACTGTACTCAACGTAGCAAACAAATGACACGTTCTGCTGGACTCACACGCGCAATGACATTGACGTCTGTGCTGTGGCAGAGGATGTGTTAGCCAGCGGTACAATGCTTCACTCTGCCTGAAAGTAACAAGGAAACGAAGCCCCCGTTTCAAGCTTGATTTACTCCAGTGCCTACTGTGCAAGATTATGACTCTTCAGGGAAATAAAGACAGGGTCAGAGAATTAGTGAACATAATGGTCATTTTGATAATGGGCTTACAGATGCGAATGAAAACATACTGTACACAATTAAGCAAGATGTGCTAATGATAAGTGGGATTTTATTTTCTCTCTGCCATTCACGGGCAAATCTTTATCCGTCCATGCTGAAATTAATTATTGTATGTGAAGCCAAATATTCTCTGACACTAAACCAAATTATTTTAGGAGCTGCCACTCTCCTCACAGCCGGAAGTGCTGAGGGTGTTCATGATTGTCTAAGAGACTGGTTGTGCTAAGGTGCTCAGGGTCTGCGATGTCGTTTTACATTTTGATTCATATTGTTAGCCATGGTATCCTTGGAGACCATGTGGTTGCTCTTCAAGAGCTACAATAAAAGCAAAACATGTTTGTAAAATGCAATCCACAGTAAATATATCTACCTACAGGGACTTCATGCCTTACTCATGCTAGTCAGTTTAATTCTTTCTTTGGGTTCTTTCTTATTGTGAAAAATATATAAATATTTAATTTAAAAAAAGTAAAAAAGTAACCAAGTGATGATTTTTTACATGGCTATTGAGGTGGTGTAAGTTCTTTGGAACATCTCTGTCACATCTCTTTTAATAGAAAAGATACATTGACAGGATTGGTAATAAGAGGCTTTAATAAAAGTACGCATATGTGGCATTAATTCATCTGGATCAGAGCGTTTGAAAGTAGACGAGCTTTTCTTCAAAGTGCCTTCCCCCCCTGATTTCTCAGACATGACATTTGTTCTGAAGATTACCAAGGTAGTAATTTGTGCCATAATTGCCCAGTGCGGGTGTCCCAGAAGTAAAAAACCTAATTGCCCAACAGGACTATAACTTTGCGGCATGCTCTCACCTTGTTAGGTCCTTTTTCTTGATGCACTTTAAATGAGCCCTGGTCACAGGTGTGCCTAATTTACCTCACTATTGAACACGTTAGGTTTAATTGCGGAGTAGTTGTTATGAAAAAAAAAATGGATAGACGGAATATCAGGTTACTCTCAGTCAAACGTGGCAGATGGGTATTAAAAGACATGGTAAACTCTGCACATCTGGTTAGATGGTTTGATGAAGAACATTAGGGCAGGACCCTGTATGTTGTTAAGGCATAATTCCGACATTGAAGCACTGGTGTTCCTCTTGAGATGCATGTGACACTGGTATAGCGGGTTGTCTGGAATACTACATAAAAACATTCATTTTCAATGATAACTAAGGGAAGCTCAACTTGAACGTGTTTTTCCGGTGTTTGTGGGATTTTTACGAGAGTATGCTGTTTTTTGTCATATTGTGGAACTTATGAGGTGATGTTTTGATTGCATTTAAGATAGATAGATAGAAGATACACTAATTTAAGTACTAAGTAGCGCTTTAGCGTAGGGGGTGTTATGCGGACATACATAACACCTTACTTATCCCCACAGGCTTATTAACATGCAGCCGTTTTAAAAATGTACAAGGCTAAATTAAGCACCTCTAAGTATGCCTTGTTTTCTGTAACGTATTTTTTCTGCAATTTTCTGCATTATTGACTGCTCAAATGAAACTAACCAAAGGTGCATGTTTTCTGTTTTCTTTCAGATTCTTTTTGAAATTCTTCCTCAAGTGCAATCAGAACTGTTTGAAAAATGCAGGAAACCCACGTGACATGCGGAGATTCCAGGTAACTCGCAGTCACACAACATCACACACACATTGGACCCATCGAGCACTGGGCAAACCTAAGTGTATTCCAAAGAGAGAGAAAAGGTGGGGGCTACTCCTTCCAATCCTCCTGGTACATTGCAGCCATACTGCTTCGCAGGTGTATTTAAACAGGCCAAGGCCTGGGAAAAGATGGGCAGCCCTGCCATTGGGGTGCCTCTTGGGAGAAAACAGGTGCAGGTGTTTTGTTGTTTTTCATATTTAAACCATGTGGAAGTTACCCTTGTGTATTCACCCTGGTTAGGAGATCCAGGTTTAGCAACATAAAAATCACATTGAAAGAATTCACAAAGATAGCTGCACAAACGATTTTAACCTAGGGACTGAATGAGATAATAGCAAACTGTGTGGGTTTTTGCCAAACACACACACACACACACACACACACACACACACACACACACACACACACACACACACACACAAACACACACACACACACACACACACACACACACACAGTATATTCACTATATAAGAGAACTCCTTCAAGATAAAGGGGGGTGCCTTTCATTTTTCATTCAGCAGGGCTACAAGTGGTACTAGTGATATTGATCCATGCATTGAGAGCAGAAGGTCACACCAGGAGTGAGTAGAAGTGTCCTTTTTGTCTCACTGATGACTAAAAGGAGCATCAGTCACTAGGGATCTTGCGGTTGACAACAGAGCGCTTCTCTTCAGCTAATCCTGCCGAATCCCAGAAAGTTTGACTGGACTTTGGAGCGCGGCGTTGCCGTCATCAGCGCTGCTCACAAGCTTGCAGAGACAGGCTGAAGTGGGAGAGAGTTCCGCCATTAAATACGCCTTTCATCCATGAGAGCTCTCAGAAGCTGTGTTAGTGGCCAATCGACACCAGCTAGGATCTATTCGCGTCTCCTAAAAGCTTCTCTAAAGATGGTTTCCCTCTTAAAAGCGGCCGCTTTTTCCCCCTTTTAATTTTCGTTTTTAAGAAACCAACCCAATAAACAGGAAATAATTCATTATCACGGAATATCTTGAGAAGCCAAGCATGCACATGCCATTACACTATTGGGACTTTTTACCACATGAAGTGAAGATAACTGAACAAACGTATTATGGGGCGCCAAGTATTCTAAGTTCCGGTGTTCTTAGTTTCCGCTTTTCCTATTTCCGATTTAACGCGGTTTCCGGAATGTCACAGAAGCTCCTTCCTAGACATTGCATTGGCCAAGTCGTGCGTTTTGCATGCCTTCCTCTCTCTACAATACAGCACGGCAGTTGGAAGCCGGAGAGGGCCAATATCCATCATCCTCTCTGTGGCCCTGCGTTGAACCTGGACCCAAGAATGGAGTCCTTTCACTCAAAAAACAAAACCAAAAACACTACCAAGTTTCATTGACTCGGCGACGTCAATCACTATGGGAATGAACTTGAGAGGGGTTATTTTCTCCTGATTGAAAACACTTTGCCCGGGTAATACGCAGTGGGTGGAGAAAATAGGGCCCTGTTGCAAATTCTCCAGGGCATCTGACGCTGGTTCTCAAGTGAGGCTGGGTCTAATTAGATAAACCAACGGATCATTTTATCGATGGATAAATGGAACAGCAAGCATTAAGGGCGGCAGTTGGTGTTTATAAGACTGGTGTTTATGTGGGGCTTTTTTTTTTTTTTAGTGAACCACATTCTTTTTCTATCATAAGTATATTAGATACTACAAGAAATTTTATGGCAATTAGATACTTACTACTAGTATGGCAACCTTGCCAGATGACTTGTGACCTGATAATCTGAGCCATTGATGTGCCTGTCAACAAAAACATTATCTCATGCTACTATACTAATGGTATTACTAGTTATTTAACAGTGCTCTGTTTAGATGTTTTACTTCTCACGCATGCACAGAAAATGTTTCACTTGTGGCTTTTGTCGCAATGGCATTTCAAGCATAAACAAAGTTTTGGATGCTGGCAGACTGTTTTTCGTTTTATGAATTTAGTTTGATTTGTTGAGTATAATTAGTTATTTTAGAAATGCAACAAATAAAAAAGAAAATAAATAAATAAAAATAAGCTTCTCCTATTAAACCAGTTATCTCATTTAAGAACAAGTGTTAAATATTTAATATCTCATTAAAATATTGCTTTAAATACTATATCTTTATTAATATAAAACAAAATAAATTTAAAATGTACAGTGTAAATAGTCTGATCCTGAGAAAAGAAAACAAATACTAAATTTAATGAAATAATAAAAGCAGTAATGGGCATAATCTTTTTTGTAAGCCCCTGGGTGGCCACCACCCACTGTCCCAGCTGGTGTAGATAAAACTCAGAGGTCTGTGGAATGGTACACTGCTACCCTAAGCAGAAATACTGGAGAGAGAAAAATACGACAAAACAAAACACACAGAAAAATAAATCCGTTATGTGCGCACTGTTACTGAAAGGCAGTGGCATAACACATATATTAAAAATTCAACATTGTTTTAACCTCAACGCAGCGAGGAAAGAGAAACCGAAGAAGGGGACGTTCCCACTGGTGTCCTGTCAGACACAACGACAACAGTCATTTCTTTCAGGGAAAGAGTGCATTTTGCCGCCACATACGGATTGCCAAATGACAAGTTGCCTGCCTTCACTCTTGCTGCAGGTTGTTGTTTCGACGACGGTCAACGTGGACGGCCATGTGCTGGCTGTCTCCGACAACATGTTTGTACACAACAACTCCAAGCACGGGAGAAGGGCTCGTCGCCTCGACCCGTCAGAAGGTACGGCTCCTCCTTATCTGGAAAATGGTAGGCACATTTTGCATCTCTTTTAATTTGCGATGCTGTCTCTCACAGTCCTACGTCTGTTGTTATGTTCTGTTTGACCCTCCTCGCCATTCTTTTATACTTTTGTCCATTTTAAACTCCTTCAAATCACAACATCCATTAGCACCTCCTTCAGCCTTCAACACCCAGCCTTGGTCTTATCCTGCTTTTCTAGACTAGTATTCTAATTTTCTAAGGCCGTGTTTCTCTGATTCTTAAATTGCTATCTGCTTTTTTCACACCTGATACATTTTTATTACTGCCGTTATTGACGCAAGTGAAACGTTATCTGCATTTCCCTAACCTCTGTCTTGATGAAATGTATTAAGCAGTGTGTTCATGCTGTTTAATCTGCAAAGTAATTTACGAAGAGGTCAGCTTCCTTTTGCTGGGCCCTGCTGTTACAGATGAAAGCTAAGAGGGTCTTCAATAAAAAAGAAAAAGAAAAAAATAGCTCTCAAGGATATTTTTTCTACCGATTTCAAGATTAACTGTTTTTCTTGGCCAAAAAAAGGATAGGAGTTCATAGAGCAAAGGTGGACAACTCATAAAATTCATTGGCTTACTTTCTAACCTCTATCCGCCACTATCAGGAACACAAACTTTACAAATACTGCATTGCAGCGATACCTCTAAAGGGACCATTCCAGGTTTGACCTCCACCATAAATGCATTGTCCTTTATAATGGTCTCCAGCAAGCATTAATTATCTTATCACCTAAGTAACTGTAATGTTTAATATGACACCAGTGAAAATCAAACAATTAATATTTTTCCATGAACTAGGGGGAAAAGCAAATGTATTTGTTTTTTGTGAATGTATTTATTATTAATGAATAAGCTGCAGGAGAACAGAATTGTAATGATTAAAAATTGCCTTGAGCCCTACGATTCATTATAACCGATGACGTGTTGTTTATCTGACTCATATTCACTGCACGGTAGATGTGTTTAGCCTAGCAACCAGCTTTAATGAAGGGAGCAATTAATGAGGTTGCGCCCTCTCCCCCAGTTTTCTCAGTCCCGTGGGAGAAAGCAAGCCTCTACATGGGTTCCATGCCCACCTCACTCTGTTACACCATTCTGGATTGAGAGTACGATCTTAACCCTCAATTATCTTTTGTTGTACTCTTATTTGCGGGTAAGACGTTTAAGAATCCATTAAGCCACGATTTTCTCAACATCAGAGTTCTAAAAAGCTATTTCGACATGGGTCAGTCACAGGAGATCAGGATGCGTGGTAATAAAACGTAATCCCGTCCATGTCCACCATAAAGTCCAGACCCCAGGGTAGGCAGCGAGATGGTTCATATTAGCAACACATTCTTTTGAAGAATAGTCACAGCTTTGTGTCCAAGTGCTGTATTTCGTCATGTGCTCCTCATCAGCTTATCAGTTAATACTGGGCGGCCATATAAAAACAATTTCAGGCAGTTTTTCCTGCTTCTGCGGAAGGTTGATATTTTGCCATTTGAAAGCTTTGAAAACAAACAGCTTGTGCCCTCTGATGATGCACAACAGAACTAACTCTGATATCCTCATCAGCGTAACCATGGGCACGCACACAAGCGCGCGCGTGCACACAGCGACAGAAACGCAAAGTTGACGAATGGCATCAGCCTCCACACTGTTTAAACCTCCGCCAGGCCCGTGCTCAGCACTGGGCTTGCAGCATTGCAGTGACTTGCATGCCAAGTGCCTGTAATTCTGTTAGGTTTATGCAATGAAGACAAGTGAATCCAAGCTGCAGGGTTTTAGAGAGTTAAAGGGAACAGATGGCCCGAGGAGAGGTGAAAGGTATAATCCTATCAGCTGCAGTTGCAGCAGCCATCTGGACAATCCCAAGCACAATTACAAGACATTTTAGCAGGCAGAACAAAGAAGTCTTCATAAGGCAAGATTAGACCTGTTTGAGTGTCTCAATATTGTGGACTGGGGGTAAGGTGAAAAACCCCAGCCACAGAACTAGGGAGAGCGCGCTGATTAGCAAGCATGTTTGGTAAATAATACATAAGGGGAATTGAAAGTCTTGCCTTGTTGTCTTGGCTGCTTGTAGACTGTCCTCTGGATGTAAAAAGATTTGTCAATCAAAGCCACATATTTATTACAGAGTGATGTGCATTATGAATGTGATACTCCATCTCTTTCCATGGGAGATAATGAGAATTGTCAAAGAAAAGCCTCGCACATGTCTAGTATATCTCAAATAAATAACATTCTGTTTTCTTTGATAAGATACTTTTTATTTGAGCATTGTTTACGCTTTAATCTGGCCCTGCACGTGTTCATAAATATCCGCACCATGTATAAAAGATTAGGAAAAAGTAGCATTGAAAAATATGTTTTTAAAAATAAGAAAATAAAAAACAGAAATTGTAGTGCTCATTAAATAGAGGGGGTAACAAATTTGATCATATATCTGAGCTCCTTATATATATATAAATAGTTTTATATAATTTTTTTTTCTGTGGATAGGCATAGGTTATAGGTTTAATCATATATAAGCCCTATTACAACTTAATTGTTTTGTTATCATTCATTGAAAATAAAATTTTCATTTTCATTAAATAGTGTCTTTTTTCTGCTAGTTTGATCTACATGACAGTAGCATGGCCGACATCAGCTGCACCATGCACCTATGTCATTGGATGGCTAACGCTGTCTGTGTAATTCACTTTGTTATGGTCCCCATTCAACACATGTTCCTCCTCTATATGTGCATTGAAATGAATGCAAATTCAGGCAGAAGGGAGATGGCTCAGACCGGGCTGTTTCTGTGTGTGTGTGTGTGTGTATGTGTGTGTGTGTGTGTGTGTGGAGGAGGGGGGGTCCGTTGCAAATTCCGGGGCAACGTGCGAGGGTCCCAGGCCCCAGCTGCCAGCCGGCCCCTCCTGTGCCTGCTGTGTGTTGTGTGTATACCCCTTTCCCCCCTTTCTCCCTCTCACATACAAAGTAAATTTGTTTACTGTAATTTTTGGTGAATTATTTGCTATAATTGGCAGTGCTGATGAAGGTCACTCCCTTTGAGCGGGTCTGCCTGCCTTTAGAGAGTTCATCCTTTTTCAAGCGCTCAGCCCGCAATTAAGAAAAGCAAATGTCATACGCAAGACTGAGGAATGAAAATCTGTATGAACTTATTAGTGCGAAGTCAACACTGCTAGTTAAGGGCATGGCTCCTGGTGTATGAGCTCTGCGCCTCTGCTGCGTGGGGAGATGCACGCGGAATGGGCAAATATAACCTCCACTAGTCCAACATTAAAGCAAACAAAGAGAGACGGCTTGTCTGAAGTGTTCTACAAAACAATGGCTAATGGTGATTAGCTAGACCTGGCTCCCTGTGATAGCTCGGAGAAAGGCTTACTCCATGAACTCTCATTTCAGCAACCCGGGAGTGCCTTCAGAAGACATAAAGAACAGCATTATAAAAACATCATTGCATTTCTCTCATATTAAAACTATATATATATATATATATATATATATATATATATAATTAACCATAGATAAAATATAGATGAAGGCTGAATCCCAATTGCTGAGGTGGAAATCCAGCACAATTTCTATAGCAACAAGCGAGGTGAAAGCACATAAATATATAAAAGAGCAGAGCAATATTACGTTTTAACTGAGTGCTCCTGCCAAAGCATCAGACACTGCTGAAAAACGGGCGTGAAGGCATGCTGTGTGGTGTGGTGTCTGTTCTGTTACATGAAAGTTGGCCTGCAAAAGTCCATCAAGGCCGGTGAAAAAGGTCTGTCAACGGCATGTAAAGAAAAAAAGCCTGATTAAAGCAGAGACCAAAGCTGCGCCCGCCCTTGGCCCCCGCCTTGTCGCCGTGGAGCGGCTTGCTGGGAGCCCTGAGCGCTCCCCTGATCAGTCCTCCATACACACCCTGTGCAGCTAGCGCAGTGCTCATCTAGTGCTACTCTAACGGGCTAACTCTGGAAGGAAAGAGTGCACGGCGGCGTGCAGATTAATGCCAACAACTGTGTCTGAACGTTGGCTCCTCTAACACAAGTATCGCTGCAACGTGTTTGATTCTCACCCCCTCAAAGAAAAGTGTAGTTCGGTCCTCTTAGAACAAGGGGAAAATAAAGTTTTAAAGGGAAATAAAAAAAAGTTTAAAGAGGCCACCCCCAATTAGCTCCTTAGAACAAATTCAAATTCAGATGTGCTCCCCCATCTCCCCAAAGAGCCTTTTGATAGACTCTTCTTAGATCAGCAAGGCAAAGCAGATAAATCTACATGCCATGCGCATGCAAAGGGTAATCATTTTTTATAGACATATTTACCCTGACACATCATTTGCTACATCAAACCATTTTTCTCCTATGCCTGTACAACACTGCATGGCCTTCACAGCGTTACACATTTTAGTTTAAATGACGCTTTAACTAGATGAGTAGACTGATATATGATTGGGCTTTTTATGCCTTTTAATGGTATGACCCGTCATATTTTATTATGATTTTCATAAAATAGGAAGTTTGGGTCCTGAATTTGTCCCTTTTCTGCTTTGTACAAGCAGCTACTCCGTGCATAAAAGCCATCAGTCCGAGCGAGGGATGGACCACGGGAGGAGCCACAGTCATCATCATAGGGGACAACTTCTTTGACGGCTTGCAAGTTGTGTTTGGCACCATGCTGGTGTGGAGTGAGGTAAGTTTTTTGCAGTTAGCACACTTCAAAATATTTTTATACAGTGGATTAAGCATGTTTAAAAAAGCAAATACTACAGTGAAGAATAAACAAAATTAATATTTTTATTTGATTAGACTAAATAAATGCTAATGTGGGAGACAGTATATTAAATAATTCAAGTTATTTATATAAATAATATTGTTATGGTTAATTGCAAGTTACAGGGATAAATGGTTAAGCTTTCTTATAGACTGCTAAAACTGAAAGAACCTGGTACAATTGAACAATTAGTTCTTAAATGTTATTAGTACGAGGAGCACATATGGAGGCAATTTTCACGTGAAAGATCCCCTCTGGCTTTTCCTGCAAAACCAAAAGCCAAGGATCATTTACAGGCATTTATTCAAAACTGTCGAATCTTGAGTTTGAATGCATGGAGAGAGACTTGTTAGCTGACTGGCTGGTTTAGATCCATTTCGGTCATTAAGTCAGACTGGCAGGCATAACCCCAATCATCCACGATCTCTCACTTCATCATTCACTCTGCAATTCTTTCAGCTAATAACGCCCCATGCCATCAGAGTACAAACCCCACCCAGGCATATTCCCGGTGTCGTGGAAGTCACCCTGTCCTACAAATCCAAGCAGTTCTGCAAAGGGGCACCGGGACGGTTTGTCTACACGGGTAAGCCTCTGTTTGTTTTCCTTCGTTTGGTCTCTTCATGGTGTGATAAGTGCGGTTACGGCATGCCGTAACAACAGGGTAGTCTGATCTGAGGGCGGTAACATGTGTGAGAAAGGGGGCCCACTCTTTGCAATCCTATCCCTTGCTGGCCCTTTACTCACAGGAGGCCTGCCAAGTCCTGTTAAAGTCAATCCATAACAATCACCCACATGACCAGTCCTGTTTTATTTTTACTCTGACACTAGAGTGTGGTGATATGCATTAAAACTCATATAGTTTAATGTCATACCACTTTAAATATACAAGCACAACATGTAAGTGTGTGTATGATTCAGTGGTGTGTGTGTGTTTGAACCAGTGATGTGTGTTCACGTTCAAATCACCCTGCTTCAGTAGAGGTAAAGATTCCTGGGAAAACAGAAGGAAGTGGGAGCTTATCTGTGGCTGGTGTCGAAGGGCGCTGGACATGAGGGTCGTGGCCTGTCTGACCTGGAAGCTTCTGTCTGCTCTGAAACTGATGAGGACAACAAGACCATCATTAGACATTACTTTCACCCCTTGAAACCCGATCCCTGGTCCCACTGTAACCCAGGCCGTGAAAGAGCGGCCTTCCCGCCGAAAGGGTGGTGGCGGTGGGGGAGTGGGGGATTGACTCCCAGGGGCAGCTGTTTCCCATCACAGTCCCACCAAGCTTGCAGTCTGGAAAGGCACTCTAACATTTAACCTTCCCAGCCGGAGCAGAGCAGAGGGCAACAAGGCTCCAGCATAATGAAACAAGAGCATAGTGTGCTGTGTAAAGCATGGGGAAGGTATATGGGTTAAGACATTAATGGCTTCTATACCGCCCTACTAAAGTGCCAGATCTCTAGGAATGGACCCCATTAGTCACACATACTAAGCGGATTGTGATGATTATCGTCAGGCTGGGGGAAATGAATCCCCCATATATCCACGTTGTCCCAATCCCACCCCCACCCCCCCAAAAAAAAGATAAAATTACCCTGGGATATTGTAGCGGCACAGTTGATTAGCACGGTGTATTAAAAGAAGGAGCCAAAAATGACATGTCCAGGTCTTCTCTAGTCCTGTCTATTCCCAGAGTACACCATCCACCCGGGATGTACAAAGGTCAGTGTTAAAGAGAGCGGAACCATTTTCAAGCAGGTAGCACTTAGTAGCAGAATTAACAATCCTTGTGTGTATGTAATTGTCAGCCAGTAGTTTAATGCTTTCTTGGATCGTGGAGCACAATAGAAATGGGTGGCTCCTTAAATTAGATAAATGTGGAATACAGCCCTTTTTTAAAATGTAAGCGTTAACGTAGTAAAGGAGGAGAACTTCCGGTTATTATACAATTGAATTAATATAATAATTTTTTTTTTGTCTGACAAATAATCACAGCTACATTTTTTTTATTTATTACATCTTTAAGATAAGCTCTAAAAATGAGATCTTGGTAGTTTTTAACACACTGGACTCCTTTGTTCAATAAATGCTTGTTACTGGCTGCTAATTTAACAAATAAAGGAAATGGATGTTAGCTTTCCTTCAAGCCTGGCTTCCCAGCATGGTCTAAGTGGAGCTCATTCAGTGTGTTTCCTCATGATCTCCCTCACTTTGTTGACCAACCGTAATTTTAAAGATTTATTTTGCTCAGTTAAAGAAATTATCACAAATTAGTGTTATCTACAGTAATCTGCAACCACAGCTCATAGATAGCGTTGAACACAAAGAACCTTTCCCAGTTTGTAATGCATGTACAGAAAGGCAACAATCTCTCTTGAAGCATGTTTAGTCAACAACAAACAAAAGAACAGTATAGGGAAAAATGGTTTGGTATTATCAAACTGGCAGTGAATAGAAACTCAGGGTGTTATACCATTGTACAGTTTTCTCCTTTTCGTGTCTAACTTTTAAAAGGTTAATTTTGCTATCATTAAAAAAATAACAAGCAACATTTTAAATGTCTCTTGTTCCAGAGGTGTTAAAGACCTTATGTCCTCATTAAAACATGATTCTGTTAACGGCATTGCTACACTCTGTAGTAGAGTCGATAACATTTTTCCTTCACAGTCGACAAAAACCACCAGTCTTAGAGGTCTGTACTTTAAAAACAAATTACTTGCACTCAGAACAATAAATAAATAAATATATATAAAAAAAAAAATAATAATAATTTTTTATTTGTACAGTGTACATAGAAGGTGGAAAACAAAGAGACAAAGAGTGATGATAAGAAAAGGTACTTTTAATCTGAAACCCTAGATGAATAAATTAGCATCCGTGCACCCTACTTTAAGTATGGTGCATAGACTTGACCAATAATTCACCAAGAATTGAGTCGTCACCAGACTAGCCATTCCAGCAAAAAGTCACAGTTGTTTTCCTTGATGGTTTCCAGTGTCCCTGCATTTGGATGGTTTTTGGTTTTTTGTAGCGTCTCTTGTCACCGTGAGGCAGGTTTTTGTGCTGTGTCTCACGGTCCTTCTTATTGGTTATCCATTGATCAGACCCTGAAGCTGGAACAAGCTGTCAGCAGGATACGGAGAAATCAAAGTGGTACAGATATGCCAGTGCTCTTGTCAATACCGCTCACTCTAAGTAAGTCCTCCAAAGCTGATCGGGCAATTTTAAAAGGCTCCTCCAACTGACACCTTAAAGCCCCTCAATTGGATGTGAGAGCTTTATTTATTTATTAGCTTTACCTAAAGTTGCCTACTTGAATGTCAGATTGAGAAACAAAAGCGTCTACCCAAATGGTAGAATGGCAGTACTCTGTAGAAAGCCATCCTTTGTTTGTTTAGGAGCCCCATTACAGAACCGAAGAGCTCTCTCTTTGTTAAGACTGGGTATTGTGATATGATTTGGCCCTGATATAATAGCAATGTAGCATAGAGGCCATTTTAAAGACCTTGAGCACAATAGTAATCAATGGCAAGTTTTATAAATGAAACTCGATGCAGCCCTTTAATTGCGTCAGACCCATTGGTCTCTATTACAGAAAAATAGGGGAAAAAACATTGACAGCCCAGCTTTTATGCCCCGTTCAAGGTCTGAGAAATAAGACATAGCATTGGTGCTATCAACGCCAGTAGACTATTTGTCCTAATCAGTGACACCCATTTACCAGAATTGCTTAAAATGAACTATACCTCATACAGAAATCGTACATTTACCAACTCCCATTCATCATGTGAAAATTGAGGGCCAGTAAACTTTTCTTTTCCTCCTCTGGGATCATAGACATGCATCAAAATGTTAAAGAATGATTGGTGAGAAGGAACTGTCACACATTTATCAGGGAAAAAGGACATTATTTGCTAATTTCCCAACCTGTTCAGTGACAGGGTGCTTCATCTTTAAACCCATGGTGACCGGCCTGGCCTTTCTGTTATTAGTACAAGTCAAGCGGTTTTATTTTTTCTCCCACCCCCCCTCTCCTTTGGCGACTCTAACAAGACCCATTTGTCTGGTGTTGAACTGCGTTTTTTTTTTTCCTTTCCAAAAGACTGTGACCAAAGATTGCTCCTTGCCCCATAGGCTTGGTCTGCCAGTTTGTGCTGGAGCTTGATGGCCAGAGGGCTGATAAATCACAAAGTTTTCCTGTCAAGGTGACGGTATCGACTCGAATGCGCTGAAACTGACAAAATGTAAGGGGGGAAGAGACAGCCATTCATCTAAAAAGGACAAAGGGGTCATCTCTGCTTCACTCAAAGAGGCCGGTTGGAAGGTTGGAACATCTTCATCTTTGCAAAACACAAAAGCATAAGGAATATATCTGTATACATTGTAAAATATGAATCATTAAAGACATATATCTATGATTGTTCAAGTAATTAGACAGACTTTGAATCAAACAGGGCTGAGGCAATAAAGATACGTCTAAAAAGTTTTCCATTTCCCTCTTGTAGTCTTCTCGGTTTGGGTCATTCTAGGATTTAGGAAATGAAGAAGAGAGTGATAACGGAAAAGAACCATAGGACCTCTAAAATTACTTAAACATTCGATTGCCTTATACAAACATACTGCATCTTTGAGGGCTTTGTGGGGTGAAATCTGTCCATCAGGTCTCCACCCAGAGGCACTTTGTAGTCTCTGATATTGGTCTATCTGATACAGTAATTCTTCATGGCTTTTTCTCACCGCGGGGCTGGGTGAGTACGGTCGTTGGAGTACAGCTATAAAAGCTATAATCAAAGACATTCTGCGAGGTTATGTAAACAGTGTCATTTAAGCGCAATCCAATAGTTGTCCGTCGGGGCTTTTAAAAAAATTGTTATTATTTAAATAAAGAAGACAATGCGCCGGCCCTCCCAGTGTCTGATGTCACATCTCCGCACTGTTATTTACTGTCAGCCCCCGGAGTGGGAAGGCTAGACCAGGTCTGAAAGGCCGGTGCGAATGCCTGGGGATAATGTCAGGGCTGGAGAGGAGGCAGTTCCCCTCTCCCAATTAGATGCCCAACACGACACTCTCTCCACAGTCAGGGAGGTGTTCTTTGATGGAGAAAAGTCCATGGCATTGTTTGATGGCGTGTAATTATTAAGTGACCTGTGAAATCGAAGTCTGTAATTGAAACAAGTGGCTGCAATTGAGCATTTGCTTCCTTCGTTCCCTCTCTTTCCTCTGCGCAGTTTACTGTGTGGGCTGTAGAGGAGAGAGAGAGAGGGAGAGAAAGCCATTTATATAGGAGGGCACTCTGCTAATTTGGATATAATTGGTTCGCTTCTTTCCTTATTTTGGATTTCTTTTTTTTAAAGTGTCTCTAAATAGGTTGTCTTTACTAAGCCCGAGACATTAGACCTGCTTCAAAAGGCACAATGGCCCCCAGATAAATGAGGTGCTCATGCTCCTTGTCCTTCTGTATTTCCTGTGCACTTCACAGGTCTCGGCCCAGCCCGTCGGCCCCTGTGATTGAAATTCATTGCCAAATTTATCGAGAAATTAATGAGCAAAGCGGCAAAGTATTGACTTTTGGAGGAAAACACAACTCATCTTGAATGTGATGGGAAAATGCAGGAATAATTTAGCGGCCATCGATTTTCAACATGTCCATGTATTGATCTTCATTTTACAATATTAATTTGCTCCTGCGATCAGCTGTGAAGGGAACCAATTTGATGCCGGCTCAGAGGAGTGGCCCACATGCACCTAAAGTCCCCATCGGGAAAAGAAGATTTAATGCAGAAAGGGGCTTGTTACCGATTTAGACTAGAAATATGACTTTTGTCTGACATGATATGAGAGCATTTCCAGAGTGTCCATCCCTATCTATCAGTACTATTGCCAACATTTTATCTGTTGCTGGAACAGTCATTGGGTGGAATTCCAGCCACCTCTCATCATTATGCCTGTATCGGTTCAAAGTTCATGAAATTTCTATGAGCATTGATCTCTCCCTATTGATTTTTTTTTTTTTTGCTGCAGCAGATCTTTAAAATTTTAATTTCCTGAGCATCTGAATTTCCGTGAGATGAAAGTTCTTAAAGGTGCAGTGATGGAGAGAAGAGAAGTGATGCATTATTTGTTTTTTTTTAGCTGTGGTAATTTTTTGTTTCTAACTGGTAAATAACAACTGCAAGACTCACCTGCGATTCTCCGTGTGAGTTCATTTCTTCCCTGGAGTCTTAATCCCCTGGTCACCTAGTTACCTCAAGGTGATATACCTGCCATTAGAATTTCCTCCCCTAAATTCTACTGGTCAAATTGTCAGCAATTTTGACTTTACGTCTCAAATAACTAACCCGCTAGAGGTTCATATCCAAATTCAAGAATTTAACTTGATTCACGACAAGCCCCATCATTTGTAAAATCCATTACAAACATTGTATCAGAAGAGCACCTGTGTTTCTTTGGTTGACTATCCATTTACATGGCTGTAAACGGCAAAAACAAACCAGGCCTCATTCTATCTCCAGATTTAGGTTTCCCAGAGAGAGCTTTAAGAAACAACAACCATGAGTGTGTGGCCACGTGCACACCTCAGTAGTCCCTCGTGCCCTGCAGGATTTCCACTTGTGTTCTGTCTACGGGAGAGGTACAATCACAATTAGCCTTTGTCGCAGTAAATGAAGTTCTTCAGTGCCGCTTCACTCTACTCCAACCCAACTCCCATTTAAATGCCGATTTGTGTTGGAGGGGGGAGTTGGAACCGGCAATGGTGTAGGTGGGGCACAGATAAGCTCCCAGCAGTTAAGTATAATTAGAGAAAGTAATAGCTAGCAATGGCAATAAAGCGGCTTATTATCTCCTGGAAAGATACAGAGTTATCATAATAAGCAATAATGGTGGGCTGGAATGCTAGCTTTGGCATGCAATCCTTGTATATGTCAGACCCAAAGGAGAACAACAAGGAGTTGTTCTAGGTTACTGTTGAATGCTTTTAATCTCTTCTTTTTTTAATGCCGTTGAGGTGGTGGGTTCTGTCTCTGAACACTAAAACCACGCTTCCAATCTGAGCAGCCTGTTTCCGACTTTTATTTCCCTTTAAATCAGGAAGAGGGCAGAGATCTGTGTTTAAGAGGCCGCTCAGTATATTAAATGAAAAGGTGGAAAGGAATCATCTGGGAGGAATACATTAAAGCGGAAACAGGAACAGCTGACAAAGTAGGTTAAGCCGTCAAAACGCGAGCCGGGAAGTGCATGTTACAAAGTGGGTGTGCACTGAAGCTCTGCCGTGGAGCCGTCTTTCAATTGTGGTTGGGTGATTGGAGATGTTCCGGTCACAGCTGTGAAGCGAGACACATTCCGCCTTATTATGCCATATTACCACTCCCGACGCCAACACACTGACAAACAAAGAGGCCTCTTAAATTTCCACTAGGGGTATTCTGAATTTCCAGTACTCATAAATCCTCCAAACGATAAAAAAAAAAAAAAAAACACGTTTTTTTCTCACATAATAATAAGAGTAAAGTAATAAGATAATATCTGAGAACCGTATTTCAATATGTATTCTATTCTGAGGAGCAGGTCAGTTATCTGTTTAGGAGCCGCTGTGTGTATTCGGTTACGTCAGTGTCTGTTTGCAGGATTTCGAAATGTTGGTCTGTGTGTGATAACAGAATATTTCTGTAGTTTTCTGATCCCTTGCCTCATTTGGCATGGAATGTGATCTGTGGCCATCCCACCTTCTTATTCAAATTTTATTGTAATGTAGCCCTCCATATGAATGCTAACCCCTGAAATTAAAATAGAAAATTAGCATGGATAAGGAGAACTTAGAGTCTCTGTAAAACAAGAATAGTAAATTTTATCAATATAATGTTTTTTTTTTGTGTGTGTGTGTGTGTGTGTGTGTGTGTGTGTGTGTGTTTTAAGGCAGAGATTGTTTTCTCAGCTTAATTCACGAACCCTTTCTGAAAAAATGAAAAAGAAC
>JAOYSI010052860.1:0-25431 GCA_025775065.1 Hiodon alosoides
CCCCCCCCCCCCCCCCCCCCCCCCCCCCCCCCCCCCCCCCCCCCCCCCCCCCCCCCCCCCCCGCCCGCCCCCCCCCCGCCCCCCCCCCCCCCCCCCCCCCCCCCCCCCCCCCCCCCCCCCCCCCCCCCCCATGTAAACAGACGTTGCCATGTACGCCAGTGCGGTCCAGAAGAGCGGTCCTGTGTTTGGGCGAATGTGAGAGCTCAGCATGGTGTCTGGCGTCCTTTTTTTTCTATCCCACTGCTGCCCCCATCCCTTCTCTCTCTTTGACGGTAGAGCATTGCTAAAGAGATCCCTCCTGTGTGTCCGTTACGTTTGCCTGTCCGAGCTTGTGCAAGAAATGCTCTCTAAAGGGGAGCAGATTGGTGTTTGGGAGTATGCAAGAGCCTCGTTCTCGCCTCTCATCTTCTTTCTCGCGTGCCTCTGCCCAACACAATGTAGTTAACTTCCCCTTCACTCTCTGTGACCCACCAATCAGCGTGTAGCCATTCTCTCTCACTCTCCAGGCTTGCCCAATCAGAATGCAATCATGTGACCTCACTATACTCCCTCTTCCCCTCAAACTCTCTCCTCCCCTTCTTTCTCTTGCACGCTCTCTCTCTGCCCCTGCTTGGTATAAACCATTCAAGTAGAACATTATAGGATTATCCGTCAGCTATTGAGAAACCTGCACGCGGCCACATACACACAAACTGCCCAGAGTCAAAGCGACAAGGGGCGACGACAACAGCCGACCTCGTCTCCAACGCAGGTGCGTTCGCAGAGAAGCAGGACTGCGCGTTAACAAGCCGGCGGCGGGGAGTTACACGCCATCCCAGGGGGCCCTGGAGCAGGCATGTGTCAGTGAGCTGCCCTATGGAGGAGAGCGGACGGGTAAGCTGGCAGTCCGGGCTTTCGTGGCGGCGGCGGCGGCGGCGAGATGCGTTCCCCTCCTGTCCCGGTCCGGGCTCTTTTGTTGTGCTCCTTTGTGACGTTCCGCCCGGCCATAAGTGCATTTGTGTCGGATCTCTCTCACAGGAGGGCCACATGGGCTGGTTGTGATATTGCACAACTGTCGAAAGTAACGTGTGCAGAAACAGCGCTGGGCTGTCTGAACTGTTGGCCCTGAATTTTGAGTAGAGCGTCAAGGCTGGGTTTCAGGTATCGACATGGCTGCTGTGGGCATGGGTGGGGGGGTTTGGCAAAGGATGCGGTAATCAGTGGGCGGTGATGTGAATCTTTTTGGGCGAACTTTGCTGTGGCAGAGTGTTTTTCTTGATTTTTTTTCTAACATGCCGATGCTTTCCGCTGTAGCTTGACTAGTCATGGAGCTACTGCCTGTGCAAGGTCAATGGTGAACAAAGCGGTAGGATTCAGGAAAGCTCCAATCCGAATCCGCGGTGACCATCAGCAGAACACAGGGCCCTACATCATGTTCACATTTGTGAAGCAGCGCGTTTGACAAGAAAGTGTTGTTAAAATGGCTGCGCACATCGCCCTGAATCAGCTCAAGCGACCGTTCAACAAAAACACCCTGCTGGGTATAATGAGACTACCAGGGGCTGATATGAAAAACCTATGGCATCCAACCCTTAAATGGGCCATTGCTCGGTCTCCCGGTTGGCCGATTTTCTCCATCAGTCTCCCCCAGTGGGTCCCAGTAGCCCTGCTCCGAATTCAAATAAAAGCCCCCTCCAGTGATTTGAAGGATTATCAGTCCTGCATGTTTCAGGCAGCCAAGCTGCCACTGCGTGACCCGAGCCAAGATGGAGCTAAATCCAGGCATCGCTGCTTTGTTTTAGCTGAAGTGAAGTCTGTGCATCTGCTTCTCTCTCTATCTCTCTCTCTCTCTCTCTCTCTCGCTCTCTCTCTCTCTCCCGCGCTCAGTCTCTCATGTTAAAAGCATGCTTTCTCCCATTGGCTTGGGATGACCCAAATAGACATGAAGTGCCCCCTCCCCCATCCCCCCAAGGTAGAGCTCTTTATTGTGTATTCTATCTCCCTGCACTAGCCCTTCACAACTGTCCTTTCTTCCTCTCTGAACTGACTAGAATCTAGTGCTTGGCTTGAAATCCCCCCTTTTAGGGTGGGCTCCATGCTCTGGCTGGCCACTCAGCAGGCAGGGGAGGTCCAGGCATGGCTGAGAGATAGGCGGGGGAACCTATGGGCTCTTAGAACAGGAAAACTTTGAGGGGAGGGGATAAGTGGGGCTTTGGAGAGGAGTTAAGTGACATATTCAGAATGCAAACAATCACTGCAGCCTTAGGTTTCTTTGAAAATAACCATTATAGTTGTCATTAGGTAGCAACATTGGTCCAGGTTATAAGACAGACAGCTTCATAATGCAAGGTTTCTGTAATACCATGCATTTTAATACCCGCTCAATAAATATTTTCAGAGAATATTACTAATTTTAAAGCTGTGGAAGTGAAGTGAGGGAATATTACTTCAATTTAAATTGGCTTTCACTATACTTAAAACCTTGTGCACCCTAAAAGGCACATAATGAAAGGTTATAAATACAGTGGTAGAAAATATTTCATTATTTAGAAACTGAAAAGGCCCCTTAAAAAAGGCAAAAGCTCTCAAAGAGTCAAGTCTGACACCCACCTCTGCATTATTGTACCGATGAAGGGCTTACAGTTCCTCCCACGCCACTTAGAATGAAAGGGAAACGCTGAACTTTTCTGAGTAAAGTTATTTGTGGTTGACACATCCCTGAAATGTTTTGAGAATTCGTTTGGAGTTGTGCAGAGAGCTACAAGTCGAGATAAAAGCCGTAAATCTGGCCGGAGTTTTTTGAATCTTGCAATAAAAATTGGGAATCCTAGAGGGAGAATCTTCTTAAATAATGAAAATGCTTACATGTTTACATTACATTCAGTTCCCGTATATCTATATGAATGCATGAATAGATTGTTTGCACAATACACTGCAAATATAAGCATTAGATCTTTAGATGATGTAGTGGTGTATATAAGTAGTGTTTTTTTTATTTAATTTTCTTTCTTTTTTTTGTTACTGCCGCTCAGACAGAGAATCACAAATTGTCATTGCAATTCCTGGCATGGACACCACTGGCATACCACTGCAGGCCAGATGTTGACATGCAGTGGCTTTTTCTAACAAATGGATCAGCAAAGCAGACCTTCAGCCTCTGAAGTGCAGTAAAGTTGCCAATTGCCTAAACTCCATTTCTTTTCATTGCTTTATTTGAACTGCACAGGAGAGAGAACATAAAAACCTGAGAGTGATTTTAGAGAGAGGGACGGGGAGCGGATGTGTTCCTAACCCTTCAGCCGCCCTCCCCCCACTTCACAGCACAGACACCCAGAGGTGGGCCTTCTCCGTCAGGGAAAGGAAAGTTCTCGTTGGGAAATTCTCACTTGACACTGGCATTTCCACATGTGTTATGTGTGTGATGTATTACTCTGAGAATAGCCTATAGTTTATAATGATCATCTGGTTTCCTCTGCTGTGAAATCCGGTAATCAAAGGCAGGGGTGCGGTTAATGAACTGTGGGTGATATGGGGGTTCGTGGAACCTCACTGCTCTGTGACAGAACCTGGGAACTTGGAAAATGTACTGATTTTTAAAAGTTATTGTAATTTCCACTTAGGGAAAAAAAGTATGAAGATTCAAATGTCGTCTGATGCTGTACCTCGCATCAGCTGACTGTTCTTCGCATCAGCTGACTCTACCTCGCATCACCTGACTGTACCTTGCATCAGCTGATTGTACCTTGCATCAGCTGACTGTACCTCACATCACCTGACTGTACCTTGCATCAGCTGACTGTACCTCACATCACCTGATCCCGATGCCCGCTAAATCCCTGAATTCTTAACACTTTTCCGTTTTCCCCTATTGTTTCCTCTTGTGCGATCCCAAGTGTCTGATCACCATTGCAGTCCAGCGAAAGTGCTGGTTTGTTCACAGAGAGTGTTCCTTTCTGCCATCACACAATGGGCTAAGATTGCTCTTTGGACCCAGAATTACTCCAATAGATTTCCATCAAGCAGCACTTTTAACTAAATTAGGTCAGTCAAACCCCCAGTTTGACCTGGACTGTTGAAAATCACCACGTCTTAATTACTGAAAAGTACACACACTCAGTCCACAGCAAAATCTCAGTGAGGTCACCTGGTTGACTGGATCCGACGGGTCAAATTTTTAGCCAATGTGTGCCCCAATCATGCAGCGCCCTTCGGGAAAGGGATATATATTTTATTAAAAAAAAACACCAGAGGCAAACCTTGAGCTTAGAAGTCATGCTCCACCTTATCCTCCACGCCCGTATAAGGTAATAAAGTTTGGAACTTTGGAATTTTGGGATTTCTCTTAAACGGATACTATAGTACTTTCAGACCATCTTACATCCAGACTGAAACTGTTTATGGGGAAGTTTGATGTCCTCTGTAAGAGCTAAAAGCCTCCTGGCTATGAGAGGCTGTTCATCTGGTAGAAATGCCAGATTATAGCAGAGCTCGCCGTGCTCACTCGCATTGAAGATGCCCTCAGTGCAGTTTATTGGCAGGACCAGCCCAGGGTGCTGTTAATATGGTATTCACTGAGGAGACAGGAACAGCATTGGAGACAGAACTAATTTCTATTTCAATTAGCCATAATACCAGAACAGAGCCATTACGATTTATGTTCTCTTCTTTCTTGGTAATTCCAAAAGATCGTCAATTATCGAAGTTACCAAATTGGACTGTTGAATAAAAGCCAAGATCCACAGCTTGCCAGTGGCTGTGGACCTAGCTAATTGGCTGTCAAAACAGGATGTTGTTAGGCTTCTGAAGTGAGGTAATGTGTCGTTGCAGCAAGTTCAACTATAATATGAAGGTCAAACTTGGTGTTTTTAGTTTAGGAACTATTTTACTGTCTGGCCGTTTTAACCCTGACATGTGGGGATCTGTCACTGTTGGATGTTACCGCGCGTTTGCAACAAGCTACTTGTAAATATGAGCATTAAAACATTTTAAAAATCACTCAAAGCAAGAGAAATGCCTGCCTGTTAAATGTATGATTAATGGTCACAAATCTAGTACTGTGGCACTCGGGGTGGGACCAAATAAAGACTTAAACCCATTAATCGCATTTAATAAAATTGTATTTAATTGTGTTTTATGTTTTTTGTAAGTATCGTATTTCTTCCACAGATAAAAAGAAAACGCTATTAAATACAGTTATGTAAAGTGCGATTAGAGGATTGCCAAAGCTTTGATTTAGTTCCAGTCTGGGTGCCATACAGCTGCTTCTCCAAGGTTCTAAGTCAGGGGTTATGTCATTCGATGCTGATGCTGGATTCTGAAGCATGACCTATACAGTTCTGGTTCCAGGAAGAAGGTCTGAAACAGTGGCAAGCATCGACACACATTTGAATGTGGCCTTCCTGACTGGCTACTTGAGGAATTTGTGTTGTCTCTGGGTGATGATGATGATGATGATGATGATGATGATGATGATGATGATGATGATGATGATGATGATGATGATGTCAAAGCATTTCTCTGCGAGATGCCAGGAATGTCCACCTTTGGATAACCAGTTTTAAAATCCACATTATGTCCATGCAGTCAAAGAATAATTCATGTGAGACCTCTCCCTTTCAGGTGTTAGCATCGGGTTTGGTTTGGGTTTTCAAATGAAGAATTCAATTTCAAAACCCGATAAATGGCTATTTTCCATGGCAAGATTAATATTTAATATTTGTGGAAGGTCCATTTTCCAAGGTCCCCTGTAGTGCCATTTGGTAGTCACAATCTGAGGATCGCTTTTAAAAATCAGGATGTCAGGGTGATCGACTGCTTTTATTGTTATTAAGTATTATAAATAGTATTATAATATTTACAAATTACTTCTTTTTACCAAGTCTGAAGTAACTGGTGAATTAGGTTTTTGGTTTTGGGAAGAACCTCTTCAAATAAAGTATTGTTTTGTGTTGGTTCATCTGATCTGAGTACCAGTAATCGGAACTATAGGTCACAGGCAGGATCACCGTTAGTTGGACCTAACTTACATTTCTCAACAGCTGTGTCACGTTATCCCAGCATTGCCTTCATGTTGTACGCAAAGTTAAGGAAATCCAATTCCAGGAAACTCGACTCCCGAAAACATTTTAGCAACGCTGCGAGAGCGTTACTATCTAGAAGGACTCTTGAACTGTCTTTAATAGAGGGTTCGTCCGGGAGGTCACCTTGTCCGATAGAACTCAGTTGCTCTGGCTTTTCCTGGTGAACGCTTCTGCTCCTGACCAAGTGACTCAGCACATGACCAGTGCATTTTATAGCACCTTGACAATGTCAAGTAGCCATTCCAGGAGACCAGATAGGTGTCGACAAATGCCAATAACGGCATCTGAGCCTCTAATGAGCTCTCTGTGTTGTTTTGGCTGAAAGCAGAAGCCATCTTTGCAAGACCGTGATCTAAGACAAACTGGGGGAAAATAAAATTTGCCACTAATAGGATTTTCAGGTTTATTTCGGGTGGACAGTCCCCAGACTCATTTGCCTCCACACCTCCCCACTTCTCTGACAGTCAGCTATAGGGGCATGTGAGCGCACGTAAACCGCAAACCTTTGTTTGCAGTCTTGTGTTATTGAGAATATTCACTGGTTAAGTCAATTCATGTCTGATAGAGCTACTGTAGCCAGGTATATATGAATTTCCATCCACAAAATACGTAGTTATCCTCTTATGTAAGGGCGTGTGTAGCTGTGGATGTATAAATTGGCACACTCGGATTCAGCTACCTGGAACCAAAGCAAGTTGGTTTTAAAGAAGTGATTTGGATTACGAAGGCTTGGGAGAGAGGTTGATTTAACAGACCTTGGGTTGCAAAATTAGCATTTATGGTCAGGCTGGACCACAGGAGAATGTTCTTGATCGTATCATATACCTGCAACAATGTAGCCATCCCAAAACAGTTGCTGTGTGGACTGTGGTAGCCAGATTAGTTTACCATGCTGAAGAAACTGCCTGTGTTGCAGTGGTGGTAAACTTTGTGTACACTTTTATGACATGGTAACTGAGGTTGCCCGATCTCTCCGTCTCCCTCAGTGCATGAAGATCCTTGCTGTAACGCAGACACGTCCAGCTCCGAGGTTCCGCCGCCACGTCCAGAAAAATGTCCGGCTCCTACGATGAATCTGCTGGCTTCGACGAGGCAACGGACAGCTTCTGGGAGGTAAGGCTCTGGTTGTTTGCCAATGTTTTTGTTTCTCTGCTTTTTCTGTGTCAGTGGATTAGAGGATGATCTTGAGGTGGTCCCTTGAGGTACTGGGCCTCGTAGTGAGGAAGACTCCGTCCCTAGCCAGCCTGCAGTAAGACCTTCATGTGTGAATACCTGCATGCTAATAACAGAGCTATAACCATGGAGATTATAAACTGAAGGGTCAGATCCGTGCATTTTGTGGACTGATTGAGACTTGAGGCTCAACCCGTGGCAGCTCTCAGTAGGAGAACTGAAGCAGGCTTTTCATCTTAACTCTCTCTTGGTTTGGCTATTAATTTTCCTGCCTGGTAGAGAGAGCGCGCCCCCTGTTATGGTAGATGTCAGTCGTGAGTGACAGCACTGTCGTAGCGCTTTTCTAACTCATTTACATTCTAAGTGCCTGCAAAACAGGCAAACATTTAACTATCTGCCTCCTCAGCCAGCTGCAGCCGTGGCGATAACAGGCTTCGTTTTCCGTGCGCGTGTTTGTGCGCGTGTGTATGCATGCAAGTCTGCCAGAAAATACAACTTTGGTTGCTGGCAGTTCAGGAACCATTACTCTGCCGACTGACATAGCTCATTTCCATGTCCAACACATGACAACTCCATATTGGTTTAATTAAACGTTAAAATGAAGTTATGAGGGAAGTCTTTTCCATCCCATTTGTATTGCTTGATTCTTTATGTATTTTCTGTATTATTTTGTTAAATATGTACTAGAACAGCAGCCATCAATTGATTTTTGCCTGTCTTCTTAAATTTCATGTCTTTCAATAAAATCATTTGGTGGTATAGACATTTTTTGTCTTTGTGCTAAAGAGAGCATTAGCCTGGACTGAGACTGCAGCTACTGTAGCATAGTGATATAGTCGCCTGGATTTGAGACAGCTTAGTTTTAGAGCAAGTTTTAAACAAAGAGCTGTAGTTCACATCTTAAGACATGAAGAATGTTATTCCAAAGAATACAGATGGTCGAGCCATCAACGCAAATCAAGCCAAAACTCCTAAAACGACACCTGCTGCAGATCGTAAGTATGGGCCAAGGCTCTTTTCCCCCCCAAATAGGCTTTCTCAGTGGATCAAGAGAGGATTTCAGGACTGTCGCTGTTACTCAGGTGTGAAGTGCCAAGTGTCTCTCCAGAGTCTAGGGCGAGACAGGCGGTTGTGATACAATGTGAAGGCCCGGAACATGTCCCTGTTCCCCTCCCCCCTTCACCCAGTCCCCAATCTCGAGTCTAACACCCCAACCCTTTGCTGCTCATCCAATCAGCCCCTGGTCAGAGAAGAGCGCCATGGATTACAGCCGTTTCCCGCTCCCCCTCCCTGAGCCAATCGTTGCGTAACTCCTCATGCACAGACACGAGCCCCTCCCTCCAGCCCCGCTGCCTACTTCCCTGTTGTGCTGCATTAACTCACGCCCCTGCAGGCTCGGGGGAGGAGTCAGAGGACCCGCCAAGACTGTCTTAAGGTGGCACAGGATGATGGGAAAGAAGGGAGAGTGAAACATCCCATTGTTAAAGCTGACGCAGTGAGCCGTATAAATGCAAAGGGAATGCATGATTGAGCGTATGTACGTTACCAGAGATTGTTTAGTGCCAGGAGGGAGCTCATTAAGTTAACGTGGTTATATTATCATCCAAATCAGTTCAGTTGTGATGGTTTGGATTAACTGAATACAGAGTTAAACTTTGTTAGCAAAAAGATGCCACAATGGCTTTTCATTTACCTCCAATGGTCTATTTCATAATGTGAGTAGCATCTGAGTAATCTCGCCCTCCATTCGAAATTAAGTCTGTATAGGGTAAGAAAGAAAACAGGGGTTCATTGGTGATGGATTATAACAGGAAAATTACTCTGGAGTAATTGTTCTATAGTACAGGCCTATTTACTTCAGTGGTGGAATGATTTTCTCTGGGATTTCATAAGAAATTTGATCAGCTAATATACCAATTTTGAAAGGGGAGTCATTAACAGTGGTGCACATTAAAATGTAATGTATCCTTGCTGTGAAGGCGGTGAGGTAATCCCTCTGGTCTGTTCTCCTCAGGTGGGGAACTACAAGCGTGCTGTGAAGCGGATTGATGACGGCCACCGCCTTTGCAATGACCTGATGAACTGTGTCCAGGAGCGGGCCAAGATCGAGAAAGCCTACAGCCAGCAGCTGACCGATTGGTCCAAGAGGTGGAGACAGCTGATTGAGAAAGGTAAGAGGGGACAGATTTATACTGATGCCATTCTAAACCTGAAAGTCGTTTTGTCTTTTCACTTCTTAAATTTCTCCCAAACTTTACGGATATTGAAACTGGATAAAAAAAGACTTCCATGCATTTTCCCAGAATCATTCAGATGTGATTCGGATTGCCATATTGTTACTGTTCACGGGGGTATAAATGCCTTCAAAACACGGCCTAGATTTATTTGCTTAGTCATGATAGTTATAATTATTATCTGCAGAATTTGGTTACTGGCTATGATTACTTTACTCACTGCATGGGTGTGGGTCCTCTTGTCATATGGTTCTTTGAAGTTGTATATGTAAACCACCATCCCATACTATAAGGGGTGCGAAGGGGTGCTATGTCCTATTGGGTGCCTCATAGGGTGCTAACATAGGAGGTGAGGAGAGGGTGTGCTCAGTGATTTGTCTGCCTGTCTGTTGGTGGGTTTCTGTCTGTCCGTCTGACTGTTCGGTGTTGTTGTGCTGGTTCGTCCGTCTGTCCTAGGTCCCCAGTACGGCACAGTAGAGCGCGCCTGGATAGCGATGATGACAGAAGCTGACAAGGTGAGCGAGCTCCACCAGGAGGTGAAGAATGGCCTGCTAAACGACGACTTTGAGAAGGTCAAGAACTGGCAGAAAGACTCCTACCACAAGCAGATGATCGGTGGCTTCAAGGAGACCAAAGAGGCGGACGAGGGCTTCAAAAAAGCCCAGAAACCGTGGGCCAAGAAGCTCAAGGAGGTAGGCGGCGGTGAAGATGATTAAATGCTCCCAGATAGCGGAGCGCTATTGTTTGGCACAGCTTCAGGAAGCCGTATTCATAGTTGAACAACGGCTATGTGCCAATATTAAATTTTTACCAACTTTACACTTGAAGGCATTCAGAGTCCACGATATGACTTAGTATCGATGAGGGGAAATTCCTTGGCGTTGCTTTTACTGTGAGGCTTTTAGAATATGGTTTAATAATTAAATGTACCCAACTGATTTATAGACTTTAAATACCCTTACATATGAAGAGACTCCTATAGACTTGGCCTGACCATATACAGTGGGTTAGGAGAAATAATAGCTGTTGGGAAAATTGCCGTCAAGAGAGACTGTGTAGCTCCCCAGCTCTCCGTGTCTTTCCATTTATCCTCAGAGAGCTAAATTAGACCAGATCATCTGTCAGTGATGGCCCTGGGAACTCGCTGTTTATTGACTGAGTACAGCACTCAATTAAGGGAACGGAGAGCGGAGGGTTGACGGGTGTTATTCGTGGTGTGTTCTAGCAGGGTTGCTGTCATTAATTTAATAATCCCATCATCTAGGGGCAATTTGTGGCAGACTCTGTTTAGCACAGTCAAATGTCCGTAGCAGTACCCACAAAATCTTTTTGAATTATCTGTTTGAGCTGTGAATTATCTATTTCATTCATGTCTTAAATCCAAAGTTGTAAATTACGCATTTTAAATATATCCTAAATCCGAAATTGTAAATTGTATAATGAGGAGATACACTTTTTAGTTTCATGAGGGAATGTATAGACAGGAATAGTAATGAATAATTAAAATTATTATTATTTTAAAAAGTATAAACTTATTATTTTATATATTCTGGTGGATGTAGTATTTGTATTGTCATGTATTTGTGGTAAATATTTCTAAATGTATTTCTAAATTAAATATACTGAAATACTGAAAAGTATGATGTTTATATTCGGACCAATACGATATACATTTTTCACATCGTAGATTTTGCGATTCATTTTAAAATATGTTGGTATGGTATACTAAATAATGGATAGAATGAGTACATGCTTGTAAAATGCGAGATACGTTATATTGTTTGTAGTGTTTACCGCTGACATCCTGTATGTATGGAGTATGGTGGAGAGCCCAAAGCTTCAGGCCAACTGATTGTGCCGGCCAGCAGAGGATGGGCTCCCCCACTAAGCCGGATTCCTCTCAAGGTTTCTTCTTGCAAGCCTAGGGAGTTTTTCCTTGCCACTGTTGCCACTGGCATGCTTTTGGGGGTTCAGGCCTGGGACATACTGTATTTTTCTGTATGTAAAGCATCTTTGTGACATGGCAACATGTGAAAAGCGCTGTATAAAAATAAAATTGATTGATTGATTGATTGATTGATTTCTGGCTACTACTCCCCCTTTAGGTGGAGACCGCCAAAAAAGTATACCACCTGGCTTGCAAGGAGGAGAAGTTAGCTGCTGCCCGGGAGGCCAACAGCAAGGCCGAAGCCTCTGTCACCCCTGACCAGCAGAAGAAACTCCACGAGAAGGTGGACAAGTGCAAACAGGACGTGCAGAAGGTGAGGCCACCTCAAGGGGGTGCTGTGAAATCTGCAGGCCCAGAGGCCATGGACCTGGGGAGCGAATAACTGTTACCCACTGAAGTTTTCCAAAACAGATTTCAATAGGACCCTTGAAAGCATGGATTTGCAGTCCTGCTTCTGGAAGAGTTTTGTCTGGGAGTTTTTGTGCCTCAATTCAACCAAGGCCTGAGCTATAAAAGCTTGAAACTGTGTGACTGTAGCCATCTTGGATCAGGACAGCGCAGTCCTGCCTTAAAGCAATTCCTTTTCTAGATATTAGATTAGATATTAGACTTGTGAAGAGAGAAAGGTTGTATAGCCGTTGAGAATAAGATGAAATCACAAAACTGTAGAAACCGGAAAAATGCAAGGGAGCCGACTGTCGTTGTCCGACGACTTAAACTTCTTAAAAAATCTTAAAAATCTATATTTATTTAATCAGTTGTATTTAACCAGCTTTAGCTGGAACCACATTTTGTGATTGTGTCGATTTTCCTGGAGTCAGGGATAACGATAAAGGCCCTTAGTAGACTCTCTGAATGAGAAGTCATTGTGCTTTTCAGGCTTCTCTTTCCACAGATGTTACATTCATTAATTGCTGCAGGTGTTTGCTGTAGCTTGCAGTTGTGATGTCTAACCCTAACCCTGACCCTGACCCTGACCCTGACCCTGACCCTGACCCTAACCCTAACCCTAACCCTGACCCAGTATTTACTAAGAAAACCAAGAGGAATTTATAATTCATCTCAGGTGCCACCATAAGCTTGATTTATTCTCCTTTAACCACCATTGCTTTTAATCATCAGCACTTAACACCAGGTCCCTATCTATGCTGCACAATTGTTGAACGATTTAAAAAAAAAAATCCTTTAAAATAGCAGCCTGTCTTTTTCTGGAGCACACGAACGAGCACCGCGCCCCTCGGGTCCACAACAAATCATCATTCAACAAAGCAATACAGTTACGGTCAAATGCAGTTTCTCTGTCTGGTGCTGTCCGCAGGCCAAAGAGAAGTACGAGAAGGCCCTGGACGAGCTAAGCAAGTGTACGCCCCAGTACATGGAGAGCATGGAGCTGGTGTTCGACCAGTGCCAGCAGTTTGAGGAGAAGAGACTGAGCTTCCTCCGGGAGGTCCTGCTCGACATCAAGCGGCACCTCAATCTCACCGAGAACCAAAAGTCAGTTCCTCCTACTGCCTCCTCCACGCCTCTGCCCTCCTTCTCCCCCAGCAACCCTAATCTGCTTTGCGCTGCCAAAACAAAAGATTCCCAGTGGATGCTGTTAGTGGGAATGCACTCCAGTAATTGGTGTGTAGCGGATAATAGATACTGGTGATGTGGCAGGCCTTTTTTAAGTGTCATTTGTGGGTGTTTGTGTGTTTGTGGGGTGTGTGTGTGTGTGCAGGGTTGTGCATCAGCTGGGAAAGTACTGGCCTCTGTGATATTGAATCATTGATTGCTCCAATGCGGATTCAAGGCAGGAGAAACCAGCAAGCATGCTCGAGTGAGAAATTCGAGAGAAACCGGACACATTTCCAATCCCTTACAGTTAGATATGCACAGGAATAACACTGATACATAACAGACGCACGTATGCCCACACACACTCTTATGTCAGGCTTCCCTCAAAAGAAAAAAACATAGACCATACATAGTTTTATTAACCGCTAGTCCCCTTCGTGGAACACGTCCTGACGTGTCACAAGGTTGAAGGTGTGGTTCCTCTTAAGTCTTCAGTGGCAGGGCGTGTAATTGTAGCCCTCGTTGCGGACCTGCTAGGGTTTGTTGGTGGTTCTCTGTCTCAGCAGCCAGTCACCTTGGAATTTTCAACCGTTTAACCCTCTCCTCTCCACAGCTATGCCACAGTGTACCGAGAACTGGAGCGCACCATTAATTCGGCCAGCGCACAGGAGGACTTAAAGTGGTTCAGCAATAACCATGGACCCGGGATGCCCATGAACTGGCCACAGTTTGAGGTGTGGTAGTTATGGTTTCCATATTTGACCGAATACATCGCTTGAAATTGTTTGACTTAATATTATATGCAGTAATGAACCATAATTTGATAAAATGTTCAGTTTGCCAGTCAAAGGTTGCCGGCATCCTACTTTAAATGCCATTGCAGTAATATTGTAGATTGTTTATAAGGATGGTTTTTCTCAGTTATTTATAATAAAACTATTTTAAAAATGTTTTTTCTCTTTTTTTAATTTAACCGTGTGCAAGCTGTGCAGAAGATCACATGATTTCTGACTAACTGATTCATTAACGTTGCATTATGGTCTCATTATGATACATTAATGTTGCATTATGTTGACATCACGTAACAGAAGGGTAAATTTGATTATGAATTTCCTTTTTTTCCCCGGCGTGACTGAATTTTCTTTCGCTTTACCTCCAGGAGTACAACCCGGATGTAACCAACACCGTTGCTAAGAAGGAGAAGGTGAAAAAGCCCAATGAGGTGCCTAACGTCATCCCTGGAGGAGAGCACGTGGTGGCGCAGGGCGGGGACCGGGGCAGGTAGGAGCGGACACTGCTGTCTTTCTTTAGCACGTGTGGGGGCTGTGCCTTTGATTAAGATCCAGTAATTATTTTTAATGGAGGACCATTAGGTTGGTAAGGTGGCTTTGTGGTTAGCGCTGGGTTAGGCATTCAGTGTTTTTTTTATCTGTTTGGAATTTAATGTTCTCCCCATGTTTGCGTTGGTTTCTTCTGGGTGCGCCATTTCCCTTCCACCATCTAATGTGCTGTTCGAGTTGATTAGTCTCCTCTACATGACGTGTGTGTATGTGGTAAATTCAGCAGCATAAATTTGACCTCCATTTTTTACATTTTGAATGGAAAGGAAAATTTCGATGCGTGATTGAGCTTAAAAAACGAACTGAAGGCCGAATCTTTACGGCTAGTTGGTGGATCCCTGGGTGCACCTCGCTGGGCTAGCAACTTTAAAGCGCTTTCCTCCCTCGTTGGGTGTAGCGTCAGCAGCTATGAGAAGAACCAGGCCTGCTCCAGCGAATGGTCGGACGACGAGCAGCCCGCCTCCAACTCGGGCAATGAGACCAACGGGGGGGCGAACCCCTTCGAGGAGGACTCGGTCTCCAGCGGCAGCAAGGGAGTGCGTGTGCGGGCGCTGTACGACTACGACGGGCAGGAGCAGGACGAGCTGAGCTTCAAGGCTGGTGGGTACCAGCCCAGCTTGGAACATGAAGCCGAACCCCAGATTCAACCTGCACTGCAATTTAATTAGCACTGGTTGTGGTACATGCTGTCCGTTAGCAATCATTCTTTTATATTCTCCAAATAAGTCAAAGCAGCCGTTTCCTCCTAATTCCTAATTCGTAAGAATATGCCAGTATAAGCAAAAGCAAATATACCAACGTAGTGGAATAGCATGAAGTGACTTGGGGTGTGACTGAAGTAATTTTATTAATGCAGGGAATGGTCCAGATTTAATCGTAGTATCGATAGATCGCTCAAAGTTTTTTTTGACTGAGGTCAGACACAGTGTCCGTCTTCTCTCTTGTGTTTTACAGGGGATGAGCTTACCAAGCTGGAGGACGAAGACGAGCAGGGCTGGTGTAAAGGTCGCCTAGACAATGGCCAGCTGGGCTTGTACCCAGCCAATTACGTCGAGATCATCTAGTCACCGGTGCTGAGGAGTACACCCTATTGGAGGCAGCTCAGACTGCACTGTCCAATCAAACTGCGCATTGCCAGAGACTCAAGAGCAACACTTCCCTTGCCACACAAATGTGCCGAGCAGTCTTAAACACAGTCTTAGCAACTATAAAAGACAGTAAATATACCAACTATATTTATCCAATCTTGGGGGGGGGGGTTTAAAAAAAATAAAAAAAATAAAAAAACATAAAGCAAAAAAGCAGTATGTACATCAACATGCCACCACTGAAGCAAGGGCAGGGAGACATTTTACATTTTTGTGTAGCTGTGTTCAATATGAATTTTGTGCAGCTGATATGACTTTTGTGTAGCAGTATGTTCTCCTATAACAATATGAGTATTATGTAGTCGCTAGCATAGCCAGAATGAGCTATGCATTGTGCACTGTGTATATTTGATAACATTTTGGTGTAGCAGTCTGGATGCTATGCGTGTACAGTCCTCATTCTTGCATTGGTAATTCGTATGCTCTACAGTGTAATCTTTTTTTTTTTTTTTAATGTTCTTCCTTGTTTTGTCATTTGTTTACAATCCCGACAGTGGAGGGTGCTGTGTCTGACGCCACGTTTGGTGGCATTAAGCTGTGATGAATACACCCCAAGCGTTACAAAGATGTGCTTATGGGCATTCTGCCGTTTTTCTCCACTCTTCGAGAGGTACAGTGAAGAAGTAGAGAGCCCCCTTCACACCAACCCCACTCCTCTCTGCCCACACACACACACACACACACTTACCAGCAACGTCCTTCATGTTTCCCATCCACAATCATGTATTTACAGCGGTCACTTTGTTTTGTATTTTATGAAGGCCCATTTGATGACTGATCTTCAGTAACCGCTGGTGATAATGCAGAATGGCTTTCTACCGAGTCTTCGGGTTATAACTGTAGTTGCCGAGAAATGTTTATTCTTTATCAGTGGCGGGGTTGCACCTTCTCTGGTGCGTTTCTGGCAACATTGTGCCATAGCTATTCAGTAGAGGAGAATTTACCTCGTGATGCCAGTCAATCAGAGCCCAGACACGGGTCACAAAGCAGCAGAAGAACGCTTCTTTTTCCATTTCTTTTAAGTTATTTTCTAATCCTTTTTAATTTAACGCGGTCACTGGGCCCACGTGAAACACCTTGCAACCTCGCCGCTACTGTGCATCCAGACCTCCACACACATCACAGAAACTGGATCGCTCAGAATACAGCCACAGCCAGTGAGCGCTGTGCTGTCAGCAGTCCCGTCCTGTGGCACTTCCCCCTTTCACGCCTGCAAGAAACAATGCAACTGTGTGTTGTAAACACAAGTGCATTCCCATTCAAAAAGAGGGATTCAAGAGACATTTCCCCCTTGTGGCCCATTTGGAAACTGAGCCAAAGAAAGACATGAAAGGGAGACCTCCTCAGGCCCATTTCGGAGTAACAGCCTAATTTATTTACCCAGTTCCGGTTCAGTTGTCCTCTGTCAGTCCTATCCTAGTCCTCATCTACGTGACGTCTCGGCTGTGCCCGGCTAAGCGGTCTCCTCATTGCAACTTCCGAAGATGGATTTTTCTTTTCTTTTCTTGAGACTGGATCTCCCTGCCTGTCTTCTCTTCACATTAAAATGCCCTCTGTGTCCTGCAAAGCATCTTTTCCAACCTCAGCTTTTCTGTCGCACTGTTGAAATTAGCTATCCCAGAAAATACACAACTGCACTTTGGCTTTCCTCATGTTTGCCGTTATCTATGGTGGCTTTTCTCTACATGAATGGTTTTGATACCAGCATGCAGTGGGAGATATTCTCTTTGTATTGCTAAGTCTGCTAAAAGGAAACTATCATCCACTATAGCTATATTTTGGCTACATCTTGATCGATACTCTGAGTTTCTGTTGTTTTGCTGGCCAAATTTTCACAATGTTTCATTCACTTGTAGTCAGACAAATGTACTGTCACAGATGTTATCTAGGTTTATTTATGTAAAGAAAACTAGATGCTTCCCAAGATGTTTTTGTTTCTGTTTTGTTTATGCTCTTCAAGACTTAAATCTTAAGGTTCTTGAACACAAAACTCCCTTTGGTAACTAACTGTTCATCGTTTAAATGGGTTCAGCCTCACAGCCTCAAACTTAGCCAGCATATCTGCAGGGATTGAAAACACTGTATGTTGACTTACCACCACAAACCAGACTGTTGCTCCCATCCCTACTATAATCCCCTCAAGAGAAATATCCACAGGTGAAGCCATGTATTTTCAGTCACAACTTAGGAGATGTCTGCTGTTATACACTTGGAGATGGAAAGCTGCTGTACACGCAGAAAAATAGGCAGAAGAAATCTTGTGCAAACTTTTGGGGAACATTGTCCCCTCTTGGAAGTTCTAGGTTTCCAAGAGGGAAGTTTGTCTCAGACAACGGAGAACAGAAAGAACTGCTTGCACCAGCACTCAGGATGCGTGTTTTAGCTGAAGCTTTTGATCCAGCTTAATAACATTTACGCTTCTGATTGGCCCCTAGCACATACGCTCTCACTCTTACACAAACATCCTTGCTCACCACTACACTGTGCACGCACACACACACACACACACACACACACACACACTAACATATTCCCAGCATTCTTATTGTATTTATTTTGGTTCAATCGCAATGAAATAGTTGATCTATTACAAGCGTGCAGTGGATTCGCGCTATCTGACTTGTATATGATGATGTAATTTAAAGAATATATTATGCCGTACCAGTACCACTATGTGAAGTTAAAAAAGAAACCTGAGTATGCGTGAAGAAAGGTGGACATGTAAATGCTTTTTTCTTTTTCTGTGTAGAAAGGGGTAAGGGAGTGGGACATGTTGTGGAAACTCTAATTTAGCAGTCTAAAAGATATCTATGTATGTTTAGACTTTAGTGCTGTAATATTCAACCTGGTGTAGTGCCTGTTCATCTCAAAGTTCAAAGAACATACTAAAAAAAAGTTGTTTAAATATGAATAATGATAACGATAATAAGTAATAAAACTATAATGGCTCCCAAGTTGTTGTGGAAATGTCAAAGCAATGTGGGTTTTAAAGTAGCCAAAACTTCCGACGTCCATGTCCGTTAGGGCAATACACATCCAAGAGAAACAGAGAAACGGGCAGAACTGATACTGCCTCAACGGTAGCATAATGTGAAAACAACATGGCACAGTTACACAGTTCCCCGATGACAGTTGCCAAGCTGATTAGGTATATTAGGTCAGAGGGTGCCATATTCGTTTCCTGTCAGAATGTACTGTTGCTCAACTGTCCCTGCACGTGTCGATAGTGGTAATTGATGTTAATAAAGAACTATTGTATGTTTTTGGATTTTAATTGGCAACCCATACGCCAAATAATTATAAAACAGTTTTACAATAAGTTGAAGAGACTCAACTTAGTTAAATTTGAGCATTAAACCCTTCGATAAATATGAATCGTTGCTTTTTTTTCTGGAAAAATTCAGTTTAGTTTTCAAAACATCACAGTTAAATTCAACTTCCAATGCTGGGATTCCCATCAAATTACTATTAAAATCATTAGGTCTAATAAGAATTTTACATAAAATATCCAATGTTTTGTTTGTGTTAAATGTGTTAAAATAAATAATATGTTTAGATAATGAGTTCATAGACTTAGAATTAGGAGTAATTATACGATGTAGTTAGTAATTTGTAACGCCTGAGCTTTTGTTGCTAAAGTAAACAACCCTTAGATTTTAGACTAGATGCTGAATCTATCTGTCTGAACTGCACTTAATAACTTTTACCACTAGAGGTCAAAGCAGGATAGGTGAAAATAAATTGGTGAACCCCCCCCATAGGGATTCAAATTATGTCCATAAAGGTTTATCATCTAACAGACATTGCCAGGCGATGGCATAGAAAAATGCCATTGCCTTGACTCCCTGGTTCGAATAACCATTCACAATATCATATCTGCACCTTTGCATTACGTGCTCCTTCCTGGCTGCCTATGTCGATGCCTTACTTGGAAAGATAAATAAAGCATAAGTCAAAGTCGTGGCTATGTCATGTTAATTAGATAGAGACAGAGAATGTTTTACAAAAGTTTTTGCCCTTGGTGGCAGACGTCAAAAAACTTTGCATTGGCAATAGTGTCTTCCCCTCCCTCGGTGACCGGCAAACAAACAGAAAAAAACAAACAAAAAAATGTATACAAAAGTTTATTTCCGTATAAAAAAATGTTCAAATCAACCACCAGACATAAGCACGTGTGAACTGATTCATGACACTGATAAGAAACTTAAAACTGTAAAAGCACACAGTAGGGTAATTAGACTGACTGAAGTTCTCTGAATGTCTATATCTTTTTTAAACACATCGTAGTTATAGGGGGCTTGCTGAGAAGAAAAATAAAATCTTTGGGAATACGGAATAATTTATGTTTACGCGTTATTATATGTACATCAAAGAGCACAGTAGTCTCTAAATAAACAAAGACAATTAGAACAACGTTGCCACAAACCGAGATCGAAGTGACAATGATACAAGATAGGGAGAAAATATCAGTGCCAATTTGTGGGTTTCTAAAAAACGTATTATAACCCAATACAATTCATCTTTTGTTTGGGAGGATTGCCAAGGTTTTTTTTTTGTGATCAGTGAGCTGGTGAAAGTACCCAACTCAAACAACAAGAGCAGGCAGATGAAGCAAGACAGAATCCCTCTGAGTTTTTAAAGGGAACCCTTCTCTTCGGAGATCTGCCTAGTTTACAACTGTTGTCCTTTCAGGTGTTTGGCATCTTCTTTTTGGGCGTAAAAATAACTTCCGCGAAGGCCATGTGACCCAGACCCGGCGACTGCCGTAAGACACCATCTCATTGGTGAAAAGGCAGAGGTAGGTTCATTCGTAGTTGTGACAGAGGGCGCCAGCGTCAATCTGAGCAGATTCCCCCCACGTCGTCCCTTCATACGGGGTGAACAAACTGGTAGACCAGTCTCTGGGAAATGGCAGGCTTGCGGATGATGCCCTTCTTGTAGTACTGGCGGATGGAGCGGCTCAGCTTATCGTAGTTCATGGCCGGGCGATTCTTCCTGAGGCCCCACAGTCTCGCTACGTGGGCAGAGTCTTCGATTTTGAAGATACCTGGCAGAGGCATTTAGAAAGTTGTCAGTAATTTAGCCTCGCCCCACTTGTGCCCCGTGTTCACAGCTACTGGATATTTATCCAGCTTTGAGGTGTCCTCTCACCCCGCAATTCCTTCCAGAGCTTTCCACACCACATGTGCATAACCAATCGAAAGCTGTTGTTTAAAAAGGCTGGCCTATCCATGCCGGCCTGGCGTGCGGATGAACTGGAATGCATTGGGCTTGTGTGTCTCGGCTCTCACCTTTCTCCTTGTTCAGCCAGCGAATACTGCGTCCGTAGCTGTGCGGCCTGAGCAGCAGCTCCCTCAGGAACTGCCACAGGTGAATGGGTTGCCCCGTGCAGAAGGAGTCCGCCTCCGACCACTGATCTGCCTCTGAAAGACCCACAGGGGCCAGGACACAGGCGTGACTATTCAGGCTTGTCCTTAGTTTGATCCCCCAAAGAAGGGAAGGGCGTTGTGTTGTGGATTATGCACCAGTACATCCCGACATGCTGTTCTGTCATGCGTTTTTTCCTACTCAAAGTGATCTCATTACTGCAAAGTGGGGGGATATGCCCTTGAGTGACGTACTGACTTGTAAATGTCGTTTATCTTTATATTTACTGCCGAACCAATATCGCAGACGGTGCTAGGGCCCGCTGATTGTTTCGTTCATTATCAGCGGGCAGAACTTAACGTGCCAAGCACTAACTGCCTTCTGTTTTCTGTGAGTGAAAGTGAGTCAGCTACCCTCTGTACCTCTACAACTTGACAGCTTTCACAGAAACATTCGGATTAGACTTCACTCTGCGAACTTCGTGCTTTTCAGTCAAGACTGTTTTGTTCGCTTGGGCTGTCAGTTATTTGTAGGCTTTGTAAACTTCAAAAACTGTTCTTTCTATATGTTTGAAACAAAAGGTGGTTCTTACCAGTAAAGCTACTCTCGTCTGGTGAAGATCGCTCCTGCATCCAGGCTGCTGAGCAGAGAATCAGGGGATCAATAAAGAAAGGCAAGTGTTACAGTGATGAAATAGTTGCAAATAATATGCAAGAAGAACTACAAACTAGAACACCAACTGACTCTTCAGGATGAAAAATCAATCCATGTTTACTCATCTGATATACCAGTCTGGCTTGGCAAGGAAAGTCGAGGGATGACTCCTGGCTGTCATTCACACACCATCAGCCACTCACGGGGGATCGATTGTCGACTGGCGCCTACCTGACTTCCAGATGTCCAGGTGAGCATGCAGTACGTCCCCGCCTTGCAGGGAGCACTTTCTGAAGTCCTCCTCGCTCATAGCGCACAAGTCCTTCCCCCTGAGGTCCTGAAAGGCTTTGCCCACCGGAGGCAGTTTGTAAAGGTGCTCCGTCCACAGAACCCATTTCTGGACATTGGTGACGTTCCACTCCATGGGGTCTAAGGGGAGAAATGGAAGCATCACTACCACAGTAAGGTTATCTTCCAACCTTGCCAACGTATCTTCAGGAACCCTCAAACTGTAGAGATAATGCTAAACGCTTCAACGCTCAGTAGAACATAAAAGGCTCTTTTGAGCTATACTCACAGTAATGCCAAGTTGGCAGCGTTGACATAATCATGCAAAATGAGCAGCTGACAGTGTTGCAGAAATAATCACTCAGTGTGAAATGTGTTTATGCTTACTTGCATCAAGCGTTCAGCAATGGATCATTAATTAATTTAGCAAATATAGACTTTGCATTGATTTTTTTTTTTTTTCCCCCCCCCGTAACTGCTAGTGGCGAATAAGTGGTGTTGGCCGACACATTGCGGCTTTATCTGTCTCTGACTTGAATAACAGTGAGGCTATTTGGAAAGCTACAATTAACTGTTAGAAGAAGGATTTTAAAAAATACGTAATACCAGCCTCTGTAGTTGTTTCTGTAGTTCCTCTGAGTGGTTTATCTTTGCTCTGCCAAGAGCAGGTGTAGGATCGGGGAAACATCAGCGGAGGCTGAGTGATATACACCTCTGCTGATCTCAGTACAACCGGGGCAGTAAATAGCATTGCTGCCATTCTTCATAAGCACGTCATTACACCTATAACTACAGTCGCTAAACAGGGATAATGAGAGAAGAAGAAAACCTATTGACAGGAACCGTGAGCAGAAACGTTTCTTGAGTAAGTTTTTTCTTTTCCTTCTTGACTCTGCCTTTGTAAGTTAGACAGTGAGGACTGACGTCAATGTAGCATTATGGAAAGAATTGATGAACATTTTGAAATCTCTCTTGTTTGTCCAGGGCAGCGCAGCTCACAGTAATGACCATGTGGTTAAGCACACCAAGGTTGACTGAGTTTTTTTAGGGGTGGGGCTTATTGGAGGGCCAGGGGTGTGGTAACAGTGACCTCTTGTTTGTTCGGTTACACCCTTTTAGATGCCTTTTTTTTTTAAAGAATATTGAATTGCAAACACAAATTTCCTGCGAGCAAACTCAGGCTCTCGAAGCCTTCTCCCATTCACCTGAACCCGACCTTTCATGCGTCAGAGGGAGAGAACTTGCATATATGGATCACAACAGTAAGCAACGTCTCATCGTCTCCTTTATTTGGATCATTTCTGTTAACGTTTTACTTAAATTACTTCTTCATAAGGTAGGATTTAGGTAGGATTTAGGTAGGATTTAGCTCTAAGTTTGGCATTTTAATTGTACGGTTTCATGCAGCTTGACCATCTGCCCCCTGCATACTGTGTAAAGGGCCGGGTCACATCGCTCGGTTGCGTACCTGGGCTGATGTTGAGCAGCTTGCAGGCGGTCTCTATGTCCTTCAGCACCTCCCCCACCACCATGCTCTGCACCTGCTCCAGTGAGCACTCCTCGGACTGGCCCTCCAGCCCAGCTGCAACGCCCAGGACCTGGTTGCCGACAACCGGGCACTGCTCCGGCTCCTTGTAGGGGCCTGCCGGGGCAAAGGACGGCGCCTCCGTCACCCTCACTAACCAGGCCCCATCCTCAGCGAAGAGCATGTCGTAGCAGGACAGGTAGAGACCAGCCAGGTCACGGGGCGACTTGGTTTCCTCCATCACCCCTTCCTCCTGGTCCAGGGTGGCAGGGGGGTCCTCAGTCAGGCCTGCCCGGAAGGGTTGCGGCACAAAGTCCCCGAAAACCCTGCCTGGGCTCCCCATAGCCAACCGCAGCGCTGTGGGGGGGCGACAACAAGGAGTGCCTCGGTAAGGTGTGACACAGACGCCCTTAACGGAAAATCTAACTTCTAGAGGAAGAAACAGACATGAGAAGCCTTTTGGTTACTACTCATCTGATGAGGACGATTAAGGCACAATCAAGATCTGTCCAATAATTAACTCCCAGATTCATTTCAGTTTCCACACACCTTGACCCGCAGGTTGCCCTGAAATGGTTCGTCACTGTTTCAGTTGATGATTAAATCCCACCCGTCAAAGAGTTTGACGGAATGGATTTTCAACACCAGCTCTGCTACAAAGTGGGCAGCCTGTGCACACGCACTTCACTATTCTGATAGCATGCAAGTTTTCTCCTTTGGCTCAAATACTTACTGCACTGCCAACAATCGACTCAAAGGCATTTTTGGGGGAATTTTTTGACAGCCTCATGAAACCCAATATTTACTTACACCGTGCAAACTTAACTCCCCCTTTTGATTTTTAGTACTACAAATTTGCTATGAGCAAAGTTTAAACTTCTCTGTTCAGACAAAAATTAATTCACCCAGATGTTTAAACAGTAGTAATGCTAGAATGGATGTATTATTATATAGGCTGATTTATATTGGGCTGAATACACTGAAATGAACTAGAAGTTCATTTGGTTACTAATATGGCTTCACCCTTTGAAGATTATGCATACTTTATATCCCATCGCAGGATATAATTTAACCATCTTTATTTAATAGTGTCCTTTGCATTTATAGGATCCCAGTTGAAAATCATATCATGTACCCCTAAATACCCCAAATATGTTACAGCCTAAAATTGCATGCGTTTAATACGTGATTTTTTCCTTATTAGTTGCCATGGGTGTTTATATGCTTCAAGCTAAAAGCATATGACAGGGGGATTTGATTTTTTATCTATAAATTCTAATAATAAAATATTTTTAAGGCGTTTTGTGTGTATTTTCACTGTGCGTCTAATTATTCCCAATCAGTCGCTGACCAACTGTAACAACGGCGAGAAGACGAAAAGGTTCTAAAAATCAACATCCAAGCATCTTTATTCTGCAAATAGTTATTTCTCTCTTTTTAAAGTTATTTAATTTTATTTGGGTTTATTGGATCTTAAATCTGTCATTTTTCTCAAGTGAGCGCGAATTCACTTTTTTTATACTAAAAAACGGTCGTTTGACAACTGCGATTACATAAAATGTAGATTATGATCACTCTAACGTTTTTCTAATGGACGACTAAGAGGTAGAACTTGAATTGCAAGTTTATAAAATAGGTTTTCATCAATCAAAATCTGACAATTCCTTGAATTATACTAGTAACACATTGCACAAGGGTGAAATGTAATCATTCGTGGGGCAAAAGATGAGAAATCGGCCGGTTTTACTTAACATATTTTTAAGAATTTTACAATTTTAACACTTTGTCAGCACCTGCATTTGTGTTTCGTAATGAAAATACGCGTAGTAGCCTATATGGTGTTCCAGAATGAGACATAAACGCTTTAGCATTATTGTAACTCTTCGGTGTTAATTAAACTATTTACTGGCTTGATTGTGTCTTTAAGGGATTTCCTTCGAAGAAGACATTTATGTAAGATATCAACAGGTGATTCTGGGCACTAAAATACAAAACGATTTCCTACCCATTTCCTATGTAGACCACAAGAGTCCTAGAAAACGATACAGAGTACAAAGGAGTTGAAACACCCGCGGACGTGGGGGGGGGGGGGGGGGGGGGGGGGGGGGGGGGGGGGGGGGGGGGGGGGGGGGGGGGGG
>JAOYSI010052871.1:13701-23925 GCA_025775065.1 Hiodon alosoides
TTAGGATTTTGGAGTATTTGAAAAGGTAATTTTATAATAATTAGGATTTTGGAGTATTTGAAAAGGTAATTTTATAATAATTAGGATTTTGGAGTATTTGAAAAGGTAATTTTATAACCTGGCTCAAGATTTTGCGTATCCTTCTGCTGCCCCCCCCATGTAGGTGGAACCGGGCTCACGTACCGTTCTGGCCATTATTGGAGAAGAGGAAATGGTCAACAATGTAACTGGGAGTCTGAAGCTTCTGTGAGAGTTGGAATGTGACGTTAAGAGCTGTGCAGTGATGCGGGACAAACAGCAGAGGGCAGCAACTGGTTATCGCAGAAAATGTTAAAAAAATATATATATATACAAAAGGAGACATACACACGCAGACACCGCAATTTTTTAATCAACTCCCTTTCCAAGCCTCTGGCAGTAGGTGAAAGGAAAGGGAAGCAGCTCGAGTCAAGGAAGGGGACTGGTTGTTCAACCTAACGTGGTTGGCGGCAAAACAATCAGTATAAACTTAAGCAAATCAAATGAATGAGAAAGATCATTTAGCAAGAAAAGTCTGCATTGAGAACAGATTAATTTAAATGGTTAAGAAGTTGAGAACCATAACAGCTGTAACCCCTGCTGTATTACTTAATGTTAGTTCCATACTGTAATTGTTGAACTTAAGCAAATGTAATGAACGGCCAATGGTTCTTCTCCTGACTTCATATTAAAAGGGGGAATTTGGATCCCCTAATAACACAACGGAGATGAGGTTGCTAATGTTACTAATTCTCTACATAGTACACACTCTCACATGGAGGGCCACATTTAAAGACTAGACAATACATGTAGTCCAATACCGGTCCTCAGCCATCTGTTTCTACCCTGTGGCATCTTTACTGTCTGTGTTGGACTCAACTGTAAAAAGAAGAGGAACATTTTGATGTATTTTATCTGAAATGCTAAGACAGAAACTGCAGATTATCATGCCTGAGAAAAATCTGCTTTCTGATTGGTCTTCCGCCCTCTCCATCACCTTATATACAGTCTAATATTTGTGCATTAAATAGATGTGATTGTTTGCAGGGCTGTTTTATGGTATAATTTTTGTAAAAGGTTGAGTCGCTGTTATTTATTTACATTGTTTACACTTGTAGGGATATTTTGGTGTGAAATACACACGGTCTTCCACAGTGCCGACAAACATATAGCTTAAAGTGTGGAAGAATCTTCATGGTCCAAATTAAGATTGTCAGCGTTATCTTATGCTTTAAGGAATTAATAGATATTCTGATTGTGTTGTAGCTGTATTTGTTGAATTTATTTGCAATGTTCATACTATGCAGTGTATACATTTAGGTTTTTGTTTGGGGGGGGTGTAGAGGTGACATTTGTGAAGGACTGTTACATTTTGCAGTATGTTATTACCATATAAAGTACCATTTCTAAATCGAACATGGATTATTTGTAGAATTTAATTATTTCTGAAATATATAAAGTTAGTGGCAACTAATGGTAAAAATGTTTAACTGCTAACTAATCAGTTATTTCATTATTAATTGTTAAGCTTAAGGCCTTACCCACACCTGAATACATGAATTCTGCCGTATTTAATTGTCTAAGCACCTCTAAAGTCGTTTGTTAAAAAATCGGCACCCTTTTATAGCAAAACTGTATGAAACTAGAAAATATAGAGACCTAAAGGAAAGCAGGTCGGATTTCAATAACCTTTTTTTCCACACTACTCGGCTTTACATAAAACTATTTATTAGCCTGTGCGTTTTTTATAATTTATTGTTTATAGGCCTACCCTTAAGGTTCTATAGTTTTAGCGGAAAGGCTACCAGGCGCTCCAGTTGGAGGAGGGAGGGGGGGCGCACGCATCTCCGAATTCCAATGAATTACTGGCTTTGGAGGACCATGTGACTTGACTATATCGGTATGTATCCTGCTTGCTGGGTACAATGAAGGTATTGTCGACCGCAGCCTCGGTCTGGCACAGTTGCTAGGAAACTTAGAAAGAGGTTCCGTAGAACAGATATTTAGTCACGTGTTCCGCCTGGGCCGTGGAACAAAGGTTATCCTGTTATTACAACGGAATCCTCGCCTAGAATATTCTTCCACGGGAACGGGGTGAAACGCGTTCGTCGCCCCCATTTCTTATAAATCCACAAACTCCGAAAAATAGTTTATAATCGAATTTCCTTCTCTTAAATCAGCTTCAAGTCTTTCACGATATTGTTCCCAAAAACATCGTCAGCGCTGAAAAAATAGCTATCGCAGTTAACGTGCCAGGACAATCCTATTGGTACTGCTGAACTCGCTAACCTTTCCCGGAGTGCCCTGATTGTATGTCATCAATTCAGAGGCTAAATTAAATAAATAACCCCTTTTAGAATTACGTCATGGACATCGGTCTGCCCTCAACCCTGCACGCCAACGTACAATATACAAAAACTCGAAAATTGCCTAACTAAAGCGGAGTAGATGTTTCATCTGTGGTTAAGAGCATTTATAATTTATAACCAACATACGTTATACTCTCTCTCATATACACACACACATATACGTAGAGCTGTTGTTGCACGACTTACGCATCGCACACAATTCGGTTTTTTTACCTGAAATATACCGATTTATTCACCAATAAAACCTATTTAACACGAGACAGTAAAGTTGCTTCTCCTATCTATACCCGTTCCCATTTCCTCCCATACTAAATTATTCATATTTCTAAGACCTATTCGCTTGAACAGATAACGTGTCTTAACTTGTATTAAGAGTTTTATTCGTCAATTATATCGGCAAATTTTTAATCCATAAAACACTGTGACAGTTACTAGACGTTACAGGCATTTTAAGTTTGGTCCAGTAATGTGTATGAGGTCTGTTTTAACAGTCAAAATAGCATACTGACCCGTTCAACAAACTGAACATTCTGAGTAAATTCATATCAATGCATCCACACCATTAAATGGCGTAACGGCACCATAGCTTGGTCCTAACCTCTGTTGTTCTACCAGTTAAGAACACCACTATGCCTTCTGATTATCCGGTCGTTTCAACAAATGACGTTAGAAGGCTAGCCAACCAATCCACCTTCTCCCGAGTCCCACGACGGATAGACAGGTAGCCAATAGCGTTTGTGCTTAATTTTCTCCTCTCATATTCGACGAAACTACCACTCATTTGAGGCAAGACGCTTCGGAATTCCCATACTTTTAAACCTTCCACTGTCGATTATGTTAAACCTACACGCTTTATCTGTCAACAACAGCTCATCGAAGTTTCGAAAGAAAAATGTTTCGTCCCCTTAAGATAGGGCCATCTAGCATAATAAAAGCCGCCAATATAAAGGAAATTATAGATTAATTGATATCCTTCATTGCAAATCAGGTCCACAAGTGCACTACAAAGTGTCCATTTAATTGATGTGTTTTACATTTACAATGAAATCCCTTTGTACTGATATATCCAGTCTGTCCGAGGACTCAAACACGTTATCTGTAAAGACTTGTAGGAGGGAACAAGTGGTAATTAAATACGACCAAAAAGGGCCGGCCACTTTCCTTGTCCAATCCCTTGCCAGATCTCACTAGAACGTTACCTCATCTTCCATTCACAGTACTGTTTAGGTGGGGCTGACCCTACCTCTATGTCGTAGTCCCTGGTTTGGGGCCCCGGAGACCCCGTGTTGCTATGGATAGCTATACGGTGTCACAATAGACCAACCATAGGTTTTCCTTTTTCGTTATTTCAAACAGACTAAAAGTACAACAGACACAGTGGTACAGTCCCCTAGTAAACAATGCATAATTCCACGGCTTGTGTACTATTAACGTGTCAAGTTTTCCAGTATCGTCGACGATGATCCGTATTTGATTTTCCTATATCCAAACAACCGTTACGCTCCTTCATCTTGAGAATGCCACACAGCTCGCTCAGACCGTGCAGTGCTGGCTCCAGCGACGTTCTGCCACCCCTCCGCGAAAATGTGACCCGCCCTCTTTGAACAGCGAAGTGATTAAAAAAATCGGCGCCCTAATTGTCCAATTGGTGATTTGTGTTCCTACGTACTTGTCAGGAGTGGCATTTCATCTACCAATAGCAGAAGAGAGACAAAAAACATACAGTAAAGCCCACCCATTCCTGAACCCCTGCTCCACAAGAACGGAAACCCCGTGGTTTGGTTCTGTGTCAGTTTCGCTGGGACCCGCGATCGATGCCGGTTAGGAGGGGGATGGGCGCCACTGCGAATGTTGAGGACCTGAGATAGAATCAGAGCCTTGTATCACATAGAGCTGTACATCTCCCTTTATAAACACCGATTGTAAATAATATAAAACATTATAATAAACTGATTCAAGCAGCAGGGATTCAATATAGACATTGTGGAGAGATACTGTTCCCAAAACAGGACAGGGAATAGAACTTCCACCACTCGCGTAAGGGAAATAAAGAAGTCTGGTAGGTACCCTGGAAAGGTAGCTTCTCTCGCGTACATCTTGCAGGAAACGCCGAGGTCGTAAGAGGAGGCCTGGTTGTATTTCGCCTTAATGTTGGACTATTCATAAATCTGGAGTCATAAGAAGAGGGTATTTGACTTGAGAGGGGGTGATATGTCATATTAGGTAAGTTTTACTCGTCATAATTTGTGCATTTTATCGTTTTTTTTTTTTTTTTTTTTGTAAATGAGATTAGCCTGTGTTTTCCTAGCTTGCCAGTTGTACGTCATCTAATTCTGTAATTCTGTGCATAATTCGCTATTGCTGTTTAGTTTTTCGACAACTGTTTACTTAACCAGCAGCTGGTATCGGCTATATTTGACTTTAAACATTTTCTTAGTTATTTCACCTATGCAGCCAGGAAAATTTTAGGTTGGGTCCTCGTGTAATGCATTACAATTGTGATCATGTAAACAATGTGTTTTTTAAACGTTTTTTATTGTAATTATAATGTGCATTATTGTTGTTGACGTGTAATGGTCTGAAAGGGCACAACATGAACCGAAATACACGTAAATAATTGATTTCAGGGTTTTTAAATAAAGATACCCATCTTCACAGCCATTACTGCCAATTTCCATGGCCGTCAATACAGTTGGACGGGATATGTCCTTATTTATTCCTTTATTAAAGCTTCAGATACGTACTTGTTCAAAAAAAGGTCGTGAGGAATCAATTGGGTATGAGATCAGGTTGGCAAACTAGGTACCTGACATTGGACAAACACCCAGGTGACCAGCTAGTCGGTTAGCAGTGTGCCTCCTTTTGATTAAAAACTATCCAGTTAGTGTTTTCCATTTGAAAGCCATATTGCCTCGATTTCTTAAATGTCCAATAAACAGCCCTTAAGGTAGTTGATCAGTAATTGGTCTGATTAATTACTAACTTTTGGGAAATCGTTCCTCTCTCTGATCTATTTGATATTTGCTAGCTAGGTATCTCTAAAAAAAAAAAAAACTTAATATAAATACAGACCTTAATGGCTGTGTGGTTTCTTAAACTGCACTGTGTGTTCTGCTTCGTGTTTATACATCGTGTTCTCTGTTTTAAAGATAACCACTCTTAATGTGTTAACGTTTTTAACACTTTTACTTTTTTGGGCAGTAAGTTGTTTTATGTTGAAGTTGTTCCTTTATTCACTGAACTGCTAGTTGGCCACTTGAACTTTCTCTTTCAGCTTACTAGCTAACTCAAAACGGTGACTTGCTTTTCTCATTCCCCCCCCACCCCCTACCCCCTACCCCCTACCCCGATCCCCCAACCTCTGAAGCGGTGAAGAGAAATGGGTGGTATTTGCGAGAGAAATGGGTGGTATTTGCGAGGGGAGCTCGCGTTTCCCTTTTTAGCCTCCATTTTTATTTAAACAACAAGTGAGACGAAACCAGAGCGCTAGCGATTAGGCAAGAAAGGTCGGTGTGGTGTCGCTGCTAAGAACAATCATCGTGAAACCATATTTTAAGAAAATATCCTGCTTGTGTTGGCTACAAATATACACCAGGAACCGGAATTTATAAAATTATTTTAGCAACAATTGTAGTTTTATAGTTACTATGTACTTCCTATGTAATAGGCCTTGTTCCCCAACCAGCACACTTCAGTCGTAAATCTTTATACAAGGTCAAGTTTTGCATAAACTGCTCGAATCAATGTTGTCATATATAAATATTAATACTTTTTTGGGAAAAAATATCTATGTATATTCACTAAACGCGAATCCCGGGGTTGTACCGAGTAACCAGAAAACGTATTCTCACAAAGTAACTAAATTAGTAACTTAATAGTGGTTAATCGATAAATTAATCACCAGTTTTTATATAGTAATCTAGATTAATAAAGATTAATAAATTGTATCAACCGGGGCAGTGATTTTACATTTTGATTACAACTGTCGTTGACTAATTTATAAGTTTAGATAAAATCGTAAAATTCTATTCTGCCCGTTTTTGCGTTTGTATAAAACAATAGGTGTCCGCAAAACTGCCTGACTAATTAATCTCCTCGACGCTGCACGGTTCGCTGAGGCTACGTGCCCTGCCTGTGCCTGAAAGGGAGGGGGGCATTGCTTTCTGCTCTAGTGAGTCAGAGAACGTAGTCGGCCTGCGTCTGTGGCGCTAGTTTAGTCTGCAAGCCTACTAGTCTACTAACCGGATGTGCACGACGGTTCTCGCAATCGCCCTGAAACGTCGTAGTTGAAATTGCGATGCCGTTGAATTAAGGAAAGGGAAAAAAAATTGCATATGATGAGCGTTATTTGAACGAAGCGAGTAAAGAAATCTGAGTTTTTAATCGGCGATAATGTTCAATCGACGTGCGTCTGTAGGTTTTTTGAAAGGGAAATTCACCAAGTATGTGAAGATCTGTATTTGGAGGGACTTATCGGTATTTCGAGATATAGACCTTTATATGGTCAACTACCAGTCCGATTTAAATCGGCGGTTCCTCCTAACTTCCAAAAAAGTAATGGCACCACATAGACTCCGGTCTTTTAGATTCAGAGTGGACATGGCTGTATAGACCGTTATAGGTACCCCAGCAGTAGTTTCCATTACCAGGTTTGCCTGGGAATGGGAGACCGAGGTTGTCCTATTGAAATGCTTTGGTGGTGGACACAGTTGTGTGAAGCCTCTTGCCTATGTTGCTGTGGTTTCTGCAGAGCTGTTTTTGATTGGCCGGTTCAGACATTCTCAGAATATATATTCATGTCTTTTAATAGCTGCTGTAGCTGCTCTGGTATAAGTATTGGAAATATGCCCTGAGCTCTCTCCCTGACCCCAGGCCTCGTTATCCAGAAAAAAAAATCCATGTGCGTAGACAGACAGGTTTGCATATTGACCAAGATTCTTTCAGTTCTGTTTATCCAGGACAATTTTGCTTGATATAGCCTTACTAGTTTCTACTTTTTAATGGAAGGCCTTAAATTTATAGATTTTTTTTTTTTTTTTTTTCCCCCAGTTGTACAAGTTTTACTGCTTGGCTTCTCTCAATACTGGCTTCCTATATTGGTGGCTCAGATTTATCAGTAGTATGCTTTCAGATAATAAGCTAGGAAGATCATCCTGGAAAAAGATTTGGTATTGGAAGGGCTTTGTAATGCATACCATGCAGTTTAAATTACACACAGCAGTAAGTGTTTTTTTAGAAATACTAGTATGTCTGGCATATACTGCTACTATATAATGCTGATATTGCTCCACAGAATATTTCCCCTTTTCTCCTAATGGACTGTTATCTGCTTTAGGCCTCTTTTTTCTTGAGTTGTGCAAGGTGGTATTCAAGCATACATTAAAAACCCCGTCATGCTTTAGATTTGGCAACTGTCAGCGTAGGAGTGGCTAAACCTCAAAGACTGAGTTCCATTTTCTGTAATGGAGAACCAAATTCATATATGTGGCTCATGGTTTTAAATTTGCTGTTACTGTGTAGATTTTCCCTGTTCCTGGTCTAGATGTAGTCTTTAACTTGCGTGCGTGCGTGCGTGCGTGTGTGCGTGTGGACTGGCGTTTGTTATGGTACCTGGGAAATGTCTGACATTTCCCTTTAGCAGGCCTCTTTGGCTTTTCTGAAGGAATGCTCAGATGGTACGCTTTGCTGTGATGTGACCATTTGGCACAGAATAGATATTGGTGCATCCTTGCACTGCAGAGTGAGGAGGATAAATCAGTGAAGATGCCGTGGAGGGAGGGTCTGATCAGTGGCGTGTAACTATGATTGGTCTAGGGAGAGGGCCCGCATGATTTGTGTAGGTTTTTGTTCTGTTTTACATTGTCCATTATGAGAGGATGTTCACCCGCCATGTGTGTATGAAACAGGATGCTGCCCCCTTCCATTAGAGCTAACTGCAGACAGGCCTGTGAGGGGGGCTGTTGGGGAAAAAACAGCCGTATCTTTCTCCTCCGAGTATTCAACGGCTGTTTAAATATCTGCGGTTTCCCTTTGAAAACAAGCTAATGTTTAGTTAATTTTTGAATAGTGCTGTAGATTAAGCAGTGTTTAGGCGAACTTTATCATTTTGCCTGATCTTAACTGAGATGAAGCAGGAAATGCTGTTGTGAGGGGAGGGTAAAAGCTGCCGATGATTCTACACGCACTGTCCGCGATGCGAGCGCCTCCTTTACTTGCTGCCTCCATAATAAGAGAGTGTGTGTGGGTTTCCTACCCAGCTGCTGTTCTCTGTTGCTGGCTCCTCTCGCACAACGGGGCTAAACATGTCGCCGTGATGCGTGCCTCTCCGGAGCATCCCGATTGGCTGAAGAGCTCTGGAGCTTCTCCAATAAGGCAAGGTGTTTTCACAGGGTGGACTCTGTGCTGGGGATCTCTGCGGCGGGAGTCTGATGTGTACTTTGTTGCATAGAGCCGTGATTCTTGAGAGAATACTGGTGGGAGTAAGGATAGAAGGCTGGCTGAGGGACATGGGGGCGGGATGATGGTTACGGCTTACATTTTCCCTGGTGCGGTGCGTCTCTTCTGCTTTAGAAAAAGAATCATTTAAGGTATTATTCAGCCTACACTAAATTCTTGATTCAATTTATTTTAGTTAGTCAGGGACACATCCTTAATGAGACATGATGGGTCTATTCTTTAGGAATGATAAACCCTGGGTGTGGTTTCATGTCTGTCTTATGTTAGAGAAAAGCAGCCATTTTAGTTTATTTCTGATTTAGACTTCCTGTGTATTCTAAATAAAATGTGTAAGATCAATGACAGAACGTCATGGGTGCACATGTGTAGGAGTTAAAGAATGTGTTAACTAATGAAAAGGCTGATAAATAAAATAGTGTCCAGTCACAGTTACTGTTTTCTGTTAAGGGCAGAACAATTGGCTAAACTTTTCAGACACAATTGCTACCTGAAGCCATGTTTTTCATTAGGGGGGGGAAGCTGCGTATAAAACTGGTTTGGTTGGACTCAAGGCGGGGATCTTCTGACCTTTGTGCCATTTTGAGTTTCCTGAAACAAACTGGTTGCATGCAAGAGCCCTCCCCAAAGTCATTTTCACTAACATTTCTACTTGCAGTAACACTGAATGAATTTTCCCTAGTGCTGCGTATGCTGTGGTGATCAGGAGGCTCGCCCTAACCCTAACCCTAACCCTAAACCCAATGCACAAATGGGCTCAGTTTGTGATTCTGTAACGGGTACAAAGAGACCGCCTGATAGGCCAAACCCTCCCTCTCTCACTCCCTGACACATCCTTACTGTACAATCTGGATTACTCAATAAAATGTGTTATTTAAAAGTCTCTTCCTGGCATTTGGTTATGAAGGAGTCTTAAACGCATGATGCCTCCGTTACCCGTCGACTCCCACGTTGGTTTAAAATACCGGGAGGCACAGATGAATTTGGTAAACATCTGGCTGTAAGTGATTAAAGTGTTAAATAGATAAGTCATTTTAGATAAGGGCATTTTCTGAGCAGCTGTGTAATAATGAGGGTTTATTTGCACAGCCCTTTTGCCTGTATACTTAGTGACACCATATCCTTCTGTGCAACATTGTTTCTCGTCATTCTGTCTGCTTAATACTCAGACAGATCTTCCTTGTTCTGTCAATGCAATGTGCTCGTATTAATCCGCCAATGATCAGTATTTCATTGTGTCATTTGTTTATTTGATATTTAGGCCTGATTTTAATGCTATATTCTGTACTAACTCGTTAGTCACTGTGTGATATTTAGGCCTGATTTTAATGCTATATTCTGTACTAACTCGTTAGTCACTGTGTGATATTTAGGCCTGATTTTA
>JAOYSI010052882.1:0-25426 GCA_025775065.1 Hiodon alosoides
GGCTGGCATAGCTGGGTGGGGGGGCCATTACTTTGTAAAGTGCAAACCATTTAAAAACGCTGGGGTGGCGGGCCATAATCACTGCGGTCCCGGGGGGGTTAAAACGGCTCTCGGCCCCCCCCCCCCCCCCCCGTTTTGCCACTGGCTCTGTCTGACTGGGTTCCAGCCAGCACATTCCTTAAACAAGTTCCAAGGATTTTAAGACCTTTTGGGGCCTTTTTTTTAAACAAAGTTTTGTTAGATTTTGTAGTTTTGTAGACAGGGTTGGTGTTTCTCTGTAAACATGCTTTCAAGTTATTGATTCCCATTGCAAACCAGACCGGTGTAAGGAGGTAGGGACCCCACTCACACACTGGGATTTTGACATGCAGGATTCACCATGCTTCGCTGGGAAGTCATGGCAACTATTCGACCTCCATGAACTTCATTTTCATGTGATTTCTGAATGTTTGTGACATGCTACTTCCTTCATCCAAAAGTTATCTTTCATTGGTGTTTGCTTTAAATCTATGTGGGTTATGGCTATAAGCAAACTCGTAATCATACTGATAACAATGAGTGGTGGAAGGAAACCTTTGAAATAAAAATTGTAGCTCCGTACACAGCTAGTCTTAAAAAGATTTCTGTGATCATTTGATCCTTATGGTTAAATGGTGTGCTTAGCTTGAGATTCCTTTTTTCCCCTCTTCGATTGTTGTAGCACCAAATATCATGTATACAAAAGATTTTTTCTCACTCAGTATCTACGTTGCTCCTCTAAAGCAAATTAAGGCCTCAGTTACAGTGATGTATTATAGTAGTCCTGCGAAGACCAGGTTTGCAGCTGACTGCTGAAATGGAGGGGCTGGCCCTCGAGGTGAGGCCTATCGGGAAGTCCCCCCCAGTTGGGACCTTGTGCTTCGATATGGGTTTGCCATTTTCCTGAGAAAAGAATTAGAATCCTATCTCTGAACTACTGGTGCTTGTTTGTTTTCAAGCGGGAAAACATGTTTTCCCATTCCTGTCAACATGGATAAGGACAGGGGTGTGTTGCTACGCTTCTGACTCCTGTTTGTTTGGTTCATGAGTGGCTTATCCTGATTAACAGAAACCCCTCTGTCAACATATGATCCATGATGTTCATAAAGTATCTTAAGTAGCCCTGTAGTTTGAAAGGCACAGCATGACAAATGAATAGGGTTATTTAACTTAACAACCCTGCCTGATCTATGCAGCTGGTCTGGTCCTGTATAGCCTTTGACATGTTGCCTGGATACATTCAGTCCTCAGGATACAGCTGTACAGTAACTACTACAGAAACCACAGCCCAGCATGGGGAAAGAGCATTGAGAGTATCTACCTGCCTTTCAGCCTGCGTTTGTTGTTGAATTGGAATTAAAAATAAAATAACTCCATCTAGCAAAGTTTGTTAAATTGAGGCGCTAGCTAGCAACCATTCAAGTTGCCGCTTTTTCGATGACGAGCATACAGGGCCGTTTCAGAGATTTTCTTTGGCCAGATGTCACGATAGTGCAGATGATGGTTCAACTCTACGAACAGAACTCGATAGTTTATTGGATCAAATCCTTTCATCAAGATCCAGATGTTTTATTTGCTGAACATTGGTGCCAATCGCATATCTGGGGTTTGGTTTGCTATAAACATTTTCAGGGCTGTTTTACAATAACAATAATTACAATAAACTAGGAATCTGATTTGTAAGAGAGTTCTGTGGTACATCTATAGTACCCTTAACTATCTGACATAACACGATTGACGCATGACATTTTTTTACCCAGTTAAACTGAATGTAATTTGAATTTAATCTCACTGCTTTAATTAATGGTAGGTTGATTTGTATCCTAATTATAAAAATCTTTATTTTTTTAAGTTATGTTCTGGAAAACCAGTTTGCCTACCGAGTTTCTCTCTACCACCTTTGGCTCCATTTTTCAATTTTTGCTCTCCCAGGCTATGAGTGTTGAAAGGCATGGTGGGATAAAAGAAAATATATACTATCATTTAATGGTGTGAGCCATATAGTCTTAAGTCATGGTGATTGTATTATGTTTCGTCTATATAGTTTTCAGTCTTGATTGCATTTGTGGAGCTGGACCAGATGATTTATTTTGCTGAAGCTCTTTAACTTCAGCAAATTCACAGTGCGGCGCTAGCTTTGGCTGTCAATTTACCTGCGGCAACTATTTTCTTGGTTGATTTATATTCTGTGTTTTCTCTGTGGTCTCCCTGATGTTCTTTCTGCTCAGGCTATTCGTCATTCTGGAGGCTCGTGCCAGCGAAAACAAGCCCTTGCTGTTTGTTGGCTCTGTTGAAGTCTAGAGGAGCTGGCTTCAGAGAGAGATGCCTTTCTTTGCAAGCTTCTTTGCATGCTTTCAGAATGGCTTTCACAAGCTGCTTCTGTTGTCCGTATTCGTCCAGCCAGCAGTGTTTAGGAACTCTGTAACTGCCTCCTTTAAAACTGTTGCCCCTCATCCTTCTCTTTCATACTCAAAAAGTACAGTCTTCAGGTCAGTGGACGGATCTCTGTGCCTCCATATACACTGTCCTCTAGTCATTAGTGGATGTCGGTCATAGCCTATAACTCTGACACCTTTTTGAGTTTATGGTTTTGTTGGATGACAATCCAGGAAATCCTTGTCAGGAACTGTGCTAGTGCCTCTGTGGGAATCTTTTCCAAGTGGAATTCTTTCCGGGTTGTAAAATTTTACCCCCGAGAGCTGTGGCCAGCTGTGTGTTTTGAAATTCATGCTTTCTAATTCAGGACCTACAGAGCTTCCATTCCGTGGTGTGTAGGTGTAAAGGACATGCTGTTCAATTAAACTCTGGCTGTGTACAATTGCAGATGCTCTTTGTATTTTCCAAATTGCATATGCACCCTTCTAATGGGTGTAACAGAAGTCCCTAAAGCTGAACACTATTTTATTTAAATTTTTTACTTTTGGTGGGTTGGTTTTTTTTTTTAAAGTTCCTGTATAGATTTAATGTAACATTCAGCAAGTGATAGCAAGGTAACTAACATTAACACTCATCAATTCTCAACAATTTGCATGTCAACAGACTGTGTGACCGTTCTCCAAATTCAGCTTTTCAGTGATAACAGTTCCTGTTGGAATGTAAAGATGGCCATTAGGTAGACAAGGCTTGTAGTCTGTAAAAAAAGTTGCTTTTATCATAAAATATGAATCTGTGGATTATTTAATCCCTGACAATGTAGTTGCTGGTCTTTTGTCATGCACCACCTGTATCTGTGTTTTGCTTGCTAATGGTGTGGTCATACCTAGTAGGCTAATCAGAGTTGGCTTGGAACGTAATGGGCAATGAACCAGTTTCATAATCCATTTCCCCAGAGTGTACCATTGAAATAAAGACCAGCTGTTAAAGCCTGTGCTCAACACACTGGGCTCGGAATAAGTTATTTATCTGAGCAATTTGTCTGTTTGAGAAGCACTCCAGATATAACATTTAGTTATAAGCATTCCTGTAACTGTGAGGTTAATGTTACTCTTATTGCTTTTGTATCTCAAAACACTTTAAAATGGTTTGTCACAAGCAGGATGGGCTTAAGTGACCGGTGGTGAACACTAAGCTCTAGGGGGAGCAGAAGTGGCGAGTGAGTTAATAAGGTGGCTGCTCTGGGGAAAGGAAGCCCTTTGATGGCTGACTGACCCCTCCCTCCCTGTCTCCTGGCTTTGTGCTCGGCGTGTGTGTCTGGAAATTGGTGTGGGGGCAGGGGGACTGTGGTGGAGAGAGACTTCTAATTCAGCTCATGAAAGAATTGAGCAGAGAGTGCAGCTGTCTTCAATTGTCAGCCAACGCATTTTGCCTCGCTGGTGCGTGAGAGAGCGAGGGGAGGGGACGTGAGTAGCAGAAAAAATGATGGAAGGCGAATGTTTGATGGGGATGAATGTTTTATGTAGCGAGGGTATCGTTAATATGTTCATCCTGAGCTGTGTGTGGTTGGAGCTTTTGCCTAAGAAAAGGGCACTTTGGGGGCACCACGGGAGAAGGAAAGCCAAACAGGAAGCGAAAGTTGCATTTCCTTTTAAGACGGGAGTCAGCTCCTGTGTTTTTCCTTTTCCAGCATGTGAGCTAAGATCAGAACAGAGCCGTCAGATCGGGAGGGTTCGTGTTTGACTGTGAATCCTTTTCTGTTACCTTCCTGCAGTAGGGCTACCATGCAGCCAGGCAGTACATGAGGAGTGGTGCTTGGGTTGGGAACGTCTAGGATTGTTTTTTGATGATGTAGTGTTGGCACGGTCTTGATTTTGAAATGTGAGATGGTGAAACGCTCTCGCTGTATTCTTTGAGCGCCGACTCCTGGGCTATTTTAAGGATTGACCTTAGGTGTGTAGGAAGTGAGGGTGTTTGTGGAAAAGGCTGATGAGTGGGAAAGTTTATACTTCTGCTGCATCATCCTCTGCATGTCTGTGTCTGTATCTGTGTTGGTTTCTTTGGAAATAGGTGAAGATAAAAGATTCTGGTGATCTTTGACTCGAATGCTCAGATGTTCTAAGAATCAGGAGTGCAAGCATCCAGGGCTTTCTGCCAGGCTAAGTGATGAGGTGTTAGAAAGTTTACACCAGGAATTTTTTTTTCAGGGATGTTCCATCATTTCCACTCCTCAAACGGAGTTCCATGAATGTGAAGCGCTTAATTGGTGCAAATGACATCACTTGTATATGAATGTCAATCAATCAATTTCACATGTTTCCATATCACAAAGACACTTTACAATCAAGAAAAATTCAACAGTTCCTATGCCTGACCCCCCAAAAGCATGCTGGTGGCAACAGTGGCAATGAAAAACCCTAGGCTGGCAGGAAGAAACCTTGAGAGGAACCCAGTTTAATGGAGCTGGGTTTAAAGAACCCAGCTCCATTTATTGGGAGCTGGGACCACTAGGAGCTGGATTAAAGAATGTCTGTAGTGTGTGTGTGTGATGCCCTTCAGTAGAGGAGTTCCAAAACATTGTGATATCCGAAAGAGAGGGGTGGGAGCCCAGGTGGCTGGAGTCCAGTCTAATGGTCCACTGGCTACAGTGGTAAAAGTGATGCAGTCCTGCAGGATGCCTCACGTGATTGCTCGAAAGAGAGAGAGAGCGCGCATTGTTAATGGTTACATATTGAAGCAGGATGATCTGAAGTTAAGCAATCTGAAACTTTTAAAAGTGAAACTTGAGTGGTCACAGCTACATATATCTATGGCCGCATACAAAGAGGGTGACTGTCGGAAACTACACATGGCCATGAAGGTGGTCCGAACCCATCCCGCCTTACCAAAGGCAGAACCCAGCCAACTTGGGGGAACCACCAGTGATGCTGCGACAACAGAAATGGTTCTTATCAATAGCCATAGTCCCTTCACTGTCACAGTCCCCGTATTAACTATAGGCAAGTTTGATTAGATGTTTTTTTATCTTACTTTAAATATAGAGACTGTGTCCGATTCTGGCACAAACTTTGAGAGGCTATTCTATAATTGTGGAGCTCTGTATGCAAATTCCCTTCCTCCAGATTTTGATTTGGTTATTCTTGGTATATATAGATTCTCAGCATCTTGTGAGCGAAGTAATCTAGATGGGACATACAGGACTATAATATCTGTTAGACACGAGGGAGCTAGCCCATTTACAGCCTTAAATGTTAACAAAAGTAACTTAAAATCAGCCCGTTGCCTTATTGGCAGCCAATGTCGTGAAGCCAACACTGGTGTGATGTGATCATATTTCTTATGTCTAGTAAGGATCCTAGCCCCTGCATTCTGAACAACTTGTTATGCATTTGTGGCTGTATTTGAGCCTCCTGATAATATAGCAGTACAATACTCAAGTCAGGAAGTAACAAAAGCGTGGGTTATTTTCTCTGCATCCCGATCACCTAAAAATGTCTAATCTTGACAATGTTTCTCAGGTGGTAGAATGCTATTCTAGCAATATCTTTAGTATGATGGTCAAAAGAAAGATCTGAATCAATTGTAACTCCAAGACCTTTAACCAATACACTCTGTTCTATCAGCTTTCCATCTAGGTCCTGCACAAAGTCATTGAGCCTTGTTCGATGGCCTTTTGGGCAAAGGATGATCTTTCTGTTTTGTCAGAATTCAAAAATGGGAAATGAGGACATCCAATCTCTTACATCTTTTAAGCAAAGCTCCAATCTAGCCAACGGAAAATCTTCACCCAGGCTCCCTGACAGATATAGCTGCGTGTCATCCGCATAACAATGAAAGTTGATCTTGTGCTTACGGATGATGTCACCAAGGGGTAGCATATACAAAGGGAATAGAAGGGGGCCCAACACCGAACCTTGTGGTAATCCTTATCTAACCAGAAACAAATCAGATGAGTCTACCCCCACTTTTAACAAACTGAAATCTATTTGTCAAATTTGCAAACTGTGAGCAGTTCCTTTTATGCCTATGTGGGTATCAAGTCTTTTCAAGAGGATATAGTGATCTATAATATCAAATGCAGCTCTTAAATCAAGCAGTGCTCGAACAGACAAGTTATTCTCAGATGCCATTAGATTATCATTTACATACAGCCCTAACAAGTGTTCTCTCAGTACTATGCCCTATTCGAAAACCTGACTGAAATGATTCTAGCATATTAGATTTTTAGAAATTCCAAACTTCTGGGCTACTACTTTCTCCAAAATTTTAGACAAAAATGGCAAATTAGATAATGGTTCTTAAGAACATATGGATCCAAGTTTGGTTTCTTTATAGTCTTTAATTACTGCTACTTTGAGAGACTTGGGGACATATCCTGATACTAAAGGCACATTAACAATGTTTCACATGGTTTTGACGTTACTGAGAGAAGATCTTTCTCTAACTTCGTTGGTATTGGGTCAAGGTTGACAATTTTGACGAAGAGATAAGTTGTTCAGTTTCAATAAGCTCAATAGGAGAAAAGCTATCAATACAAGCTCTGGAATTGCGTTCCATGGGAGGTTCAGAGAACTTTTAGAGATGAGATCGCCCATATCTCACTTCCAATTTCTAATCTTCTCACTGAAGAATTTCATGTAGCCCTTGCTGCTATGGTACAAACTCAGGTTATCTATCCCTTGACTTTTGGTTATTTTGGCTACTGTATCAAAAATAAATCTTGGATTGTTTTGATTCTCCTCAAATAGTCTGGAGAAGCCTCTATCATTGCACATTTGTAATTGCGAACACTTTCTTTTCATGCTATAAGGATAACCTTTGGATGAGTGCCACTTGCATTCCAGCTTACAACATTCCTTCTTGAGTCTCCGCGTATAATCAGTGTTCCCATGGGGAGAATTTATTATGCTTTATTTTCATTCTCAGAGGAGCTACAAGTTCATCAAACTGCTTCTGCTCTGGGACCTTGGAATTTGTCAACGGAATTACAAACGTAATAAGAAAGTGATCAGGAAGTACAGGGTTGTACGGAAAAATAGATACATTTTCAATATCAACACCAAGAACCAGATCTAATGCATGGCTGCGACAATTCGTGGGTTCTGCCACATGCTGGACAAACCCAAACGTATCCAATATAGAGATTAAAGATTTTTAAAATAAATCCTCATCACTATCAATATGAATATTAATTTCTCCAACAATCAATATTTTGTCTGCAGTAACTGCTTGGTTTGATAAAGTCACAAAACTCCTGTGAAAGTTCTGTTATACAGGCCTATAGACATTGGCTAATAAAAAGCTTGGTTCTTCTGAGAGCTGTTATTACCATTATTTGACCAGGTCTTCTGTAAGGCAATACTTCAAATGAGGAATAGTAAACTTTTAGCTGCTAAGCAGAACTCGCTACGAAACGCCACCACCACAACCAGACTCAAAGTTTTTGGCTTCTGGAGAAACCATCTGGAGTGGCCTGATTATGGGCTATGTATTCCTCCGGTTTTAGCCAGGTTTCAGGCAGATTTAAGATGTCAACTTTATTGTCCATTATTACTTCACTCACAGGACAGGCCTTTGAGTTTAAACATCTAACATTTAGTAAACCCATTATTAATTTGTTTTCAGATGGTTTATTAAGAGATACAGGAGTACTACAGTAAATGTTGATGAGATTTTTATGAGAAACATTTCTGTATATTAATGACTTACTTTTAACTTGGTATGGGACACAATAGCATAGAGAATCGATACCTCGGCTCCCAGCGTCGCTAGTTCATTGCTCCTCGAGGTGGCGCTCGACACATGAATGAGGGAAACGTGAACATAAGTTAACTAGCCGAAGAAGAAGAGGTTTTCAACGGGATAGCGGACAGCAGTGCGAGGAAAAATAACATTAGGAGACGCCCCAGCCAGGTTTAAGTCCAAAGTCTGTGCCCACTTTTATACCATTGATGGGACAAACAAAATCCACAGAGTACGCAATATGCAGGAACTGCCTGATAAAAGGACACTGGTAATACCACTTGCAACCCCACCACCGTGATCTCTCTGAGAAAGCGGCTAATGCTAACGTTGTGAGTCAATCTGCAGCCGTGAATGCAATGTTTAAAGCAAAACTTCCTTTCTCATCACTGAGACAATTTTATGTGCCTTTTTATAAAGAAATGTTTTTTTATTTAATACATTTTCATAGTTGCGCTATAGTTCTGTAATTTAAATTTACAGACTGAAAAAGTTGTGCTGCAGAATTGTGCTGTTTTCTTACAATTTGGACATTCACTTATTCAGCAGTGAATAAAGAGAGAGAACCTGCACTTAACCTTTTCGGGCATTTTGTATTCATAGTTGGACAGATATCGTGATGTATAATTATAGGAAGGCCGAATACCGAACTTGGTTTTTTGCATTTTTCCCCATTTATTTAGCTAATTTTTTCACCATTGTCTAAATGTACTTTACTAATTTGTCTCGCTTTTCAAAGAAACATGCACGGGTCTTTCTCGTGCTCGGCATGCTGTTCGGGTGTCTTGATTTTAAATGACAATTCAGCAGAAAAGTTTCTGCAAACGGCCATTTTTGCGTCTTTCTCGGACGCTTTAAAATGCTTCCACACTGCTGACATGTTTGCTGCATTTATAAAGTGTGCGCACCTCACTCCACGTTGGTTGCTATTTTATCGCGTCACCAAAAAGTGTTTAGTAAAATTTATTCGGCCAAACACCGAAAGTGCTGCTTTTTGCTATTTTCGGTCGCATAATTTCAGTTGCCAAACATTCGGTGCATCCCTCGAATTTCTGTATTATCCGTATCGTATTGTGAGGTACCCTGTGATTCCCACTCCTACTATTAACATAGCGGGGAAAAGACGGTGTCGATATTGCTTTTAATCTCTCTGGTTCATAATCACGGTTTCGGAGAAGCAGTCAGGCATCAGTGTAAGACCATGTACCTGTTTTCTGGCTGGTGCCAATAGATGTCTGCTAGAGCTATTATTTAGGCCAGGGGTGCCCAGACTTTAGTTACATAGGATCTACTTTTCCTACCCTCTTCCTAACGTGGTCCCCACCCCAACAGCGACGTGTGTCGGTACTTCAGGATAGCTGGCAGGGACGTGCGGATAGAGGGGCTCTGGGGGCTCAAGCCCATGCTCTTTTTTACAAATTAATCTAAAGTGCCCTTCTCATCATTAATTCAGAAACAATTATGTTGTGTAAAAATGCATTTGAATTCAAATTAACATGAAAATGTTCACAAAACGGTAGCAAATGTAGTTATTAATAGTTGTAATATTGTTATGACTTAAAATTAGCTCTGTGGTGATGGATACTACAGAGCCAGGTTGGTTAAATTTGATGTCAATCAAGATTTTTTTTTTTGTATATTTTTTTTGGAGACTTGATGGTCACGCTGTGAATTGCCAAAATATATATTTTTAGTTTTGAAAACTAGAAACAAGTTTGCGGTCGACCACGATCGATGTCCCGGACACCAATGATTTAGGCTATTTGCTATGTTTTTCAATAATAGAAGAGAACCTCTTCAGTTTGGGTGGAGTCCGTCTCTCTTCATGTCCCCTGCTGACTTAGCCCTCCTCGTTTGGTGCGCCACCTACGTGATCGTTGGCTGCTTCCTGAGTTTGTGTTGCCAATGGCCTTGTTCCATTTACTGAAGCTACAGAAATGGCAGGACGGTGCATGGTCAGGGTCCTGGCAGGCCCTTCAAAAGCCCACTGACAAGCTGTGTAGCCAACACCCTGGTTTTGTGGTTTGAATTTGCCAGGCTCTAATGAGGTTAGTGTCACCGGGAAGGTTCCTTTGATAAGATTAGAGGCGCAGGAGATGACTGCAGCTACAAAGCAGCCCTGGACATGCAACACTCTTCCACTGTATTATGTATTAGCATTTCGCATTTCACCAGTGGTTAAGCAAAGCAGACTGTCTCAGAGAAGCCTGGAGACTGGCCACAGCACAGAATGAAAGAAAAATAAAATGCAGGCTGCTTTCTTACAAAGATACCATTTATCTGTGTCTCTCAGGGCTTAGTAGGACAGGTGCTGTTCCGTGCTGTGTTTCTGAAAGCACTAGGTGTGGGCCTAATACTGTAGATGTGGATAAATGACCCTTGAAGCCTATAGTTTTAAGAATGTTATTTGTGTCTAGCTTCGCATTTTTTTTTCTGTGTTGCTCTCTTCTGCTTGAGAGAGTAGGAAAAGTTTATTTTTCAGTCTGTCACTCACAATGTTGGAACGGATAACGACCCATAATGAATTGACTCTCACAATGGCTTGGAGTCAGTACAGTTGCTCTAGTGCTGTGTGGCCTATGTTTCCCACTCTCTGACTGCAAAACCCTGAGGCTCATGAATGACTCCCTCCAGTACCACAGCAGTTGGGATTGCTGTTCAGAAGGCTAGGATTCTGGGTGGAGGGGGACAGTTTCTGGACTACATACACCGCTGTCTGTTTTCATAATTGACGTTTTTGGCTATGATCTAATTACTCGCTGTTTACTTGAGGGTTTTATTGAGACTTTGTGTCGTGAGTCTCATTCCTGCCCCCTCTGGTGACACGTTGTTTTTCAGTGGATTTTCAGTCTACTCTAGTGTCGATGTTCTTCAGCTTGGTCTCAGTCCCCCTTTCTCAGGTGTCTGTGTACTTCAGTTGGATGGGATGCGGGGGGTTGACTGGTCCCCTGTTTAATGTCCCCCATCCCCTTTATTGCCCATCAAGAGTGTCTGAGTGTAATAGTCAGTCATTCCTTGGCTGGTCTGTGCTTGTGATGGACTCTTTGGGCTGTGTCCACCGTGTGTCACAAAACCTCATTACACTAATGGCTCTGGAAGGGTCAAAGTCTGTGTTTGTGTTGAATGTTAAACGGGTGGATTTTCCCTTATTTTCACACTGTCTTAAATCCAGTTTGTGTCGAGTTTATAGACATGATTTTGGGGGGGGGGGGAAATGTGGTGTAGCTGTGGGGCTGGAAAGTGCGGATCTGAGATGAGAGGGTTTTCTTTTCTGTGTTAATCACAGACGGCTAGATTTTCCCCTTCCCTATGCCTGTGAATACGCCACCTCCCCAAATCACCCTAAAAAGAGCTTGAGAAGGGGATTATGCGGCGGATAGAAATGAAAGCCGGAACAGGGGTGTCCTCTGGGAGTCGTGTCCAAACACTCATAATTATCCATGGTTGGACAAGACTTCAGCCGAGTGCCGCAGAATCCTATTTGCTGGATGAAGCTGGTTGTAAATGCCACATGTTCCAATAAAGGAGTCCGGGACTGTTCGCCAGGCAGAATTTTGAAAAACAGAACGATCTTTGGAAAAGCGTGGGGGAGGGCTACTTCTCAAAGCTGGACCTGTGTATCGGCGCTGAGCCTTTTGAGCAGCGTGGGGGAGGGCTACTTCTCAAAGCTGGACCTGTGTATCAGTGATGGACCATTGTTGAAGAGAGTGGGGAAGGAGCACACTTGATGGAGCGGCCCTTTTTTATTTTAAGAGAGGCAAAAGCTGATCGAGAGCCATTGAAGGAGAGTAACTATGGTAACCATTAGGGCCCATGAGTCATGCTCACCGCTGGGAGCAGCACAAAGGCAGGTCTTTCAGAGTTTATTTGTTGGGGGGAGGGCTGCGGTGAATACTTCTTCAGTCCCTGCTGTTCTGTCATGTCCCCCCTCTGTAGGAGCTGGCCAGGGGTAGCCTGTGCTCAGGCCTCCCTCTCCACAAGCCTCTCGCTGTACCCGTCTGGGCCTGGTGCCAAAGTGGGGGGGAGGTGCTGGAAGTTATGCCCAGATTCTACAGAAAAGTACGAGGAAGCAGTTACTCTGGCTGCCTGGGTAAATGGAGTGTGTGCTGTGACGTCAGCACCCACTGACGTGTCTGCATGTTTTTGTATCGCTTCTCTGTGGGTGAGTGGATTAAAACAACAGTTTGGTGAGCAAGAATCAGATTGAGTCCTGTTCATCTTCCCCTGAACAAATAAACTTGTTTATATTTTAGATTTTTAACGGTTTATTTTGCATAGAAATAAATATAACTTTTTTTTTAAATATAAGATAAATGCACTACATTGTGTTTTAGTAATTAAAAAATATATAGGCGGTATATTGAATGTGGGCCCGTCTCGCCTACCACATGTCACACAGATAGAGCTCAGTAAGTTGTGGCGGCCGCCTTACGACAGCTAATTACAGAAACAGAAAACGCGGTTCTCGAGTGGAGATAAAGTATGTTTAGTTAAGTCAGCTAGCCAACTATGTCTGTTTTAATCTTAACAACTTTCAAAGGTTTTTTTTTTTTTTGCCTCTTTTTTTTAAATCAACCGCCAGTTAGCTACATAATCGACTACACCGCTACCTGACTAGGTACAAAGATGAAGAAAATCGTCTGTTGAAATCTAAATGATGTAAACTATAACAGTCTGGTTTAAGTTTAGAAGAAGCGGAAATAGTCGTCTATCTAACTGACTATACCTGTACTACTGTGGCATAATCATGTTCTAAGTTTTAAACAGTGGCTCCCTGGAGTCGATTTTAGTTCCTTCAGAAAGAGACTTTGGCCTTTAGCTTAACGAGCTAATCGCTTTCTCTTGTCGGAGGTTTTGCCACGAGTGCGGCGGTTAGCTCTGCTAGCCCCATTTAAAAAAACTAAGTGTAAACACAAAATTAGTATAAGAGGAAGGAAATTGTGACCGGCTGCTGAGGGATGGAAATTAGTTTGAAAAATAGGTGTCCTCGTTTATTGTATCCTCACCCATATTCTTTATGTCTGTTTTTCATCTATAAACTTCACAGGATTTATAAATGTATACATATATTTCAATATTGTTTTGGAGCTGTCCATATTGTGGAAAATATAGTGATATGAAATTTCGGTGTTTGAAAAGCTCCTAATCTCCTGATCAGTCCTGGCTTTCTCAGCTTGATTGGCTCGAGATAATTGTTGCGTTGCAGTGCCCTTTAAGAGGAGACTTGGCACTGTAGGGTCACAGCGCACTTAGAGAAGAGACTGTGAGCATTGTTGGGTTACAGCGCCCTTAGAGAAGAGACTGAGAGCATTGTTGGGTCACAGCACCCTTTGAGAGGAGACTGTGGGCATTGTTGGGTCACAGCACCCTTTGAGAGGGTTGTGCTGATTATCTGAAGGTGAACGAAAGCCAGTTACACTCAAGCAACATAAACCTGTGCAGGGTTTGAACATGGACAAAAGTCTTGGTTGGGCCCTCAGAACTTACCCACTTGTGCCCAACCAGGCAGTCATCGCCATCTTTGCTAATGTTCAGCTGAGTTGCTGCTGAATCACATTAGGTGTAAAGGCACATATATTTTTACAGGTCTTCCCTAGATCAGAAAAATCATTGATTCATTTTATCTATGGTCTAAATGAACACGTGTTGAAAATTCATCTTGTATGGACTGAATACCATTTAGTCAATGTGCTATTTTTTCTTCAAAGTATAAACCTATATGCACAGAGCAGTAATGTATGTCAAAAAATTGCTGCACTGGTATTTGGAAGATAAAGTTGCACTTGTATACATAATTTTAGTCTTAAGATTTATTCTTATGCCTGAACCCTACTGAATTGAAGTATGCTGTGGGAAGTTGAATGCTCAAGTAAAATGAGACCATTAAAAGAAGAAAACAAACCCAACACTAAGGGTGGTCCTTGTTTGCTCATTGGTGTGTCCTATACCATGAGTTGAAGTTCTACCATCCCAGTTCAAGCTCATTTGTCTTTCTGGCGAATGGATCACAGTTCTGTGAAGTTCACAGTTCTGAATTAGATTGGGGCCGATCAGCTGACAGGGTGACGTTAAAGCACGGAACTTCTCCTTAGCTAATCAACTGACAGTCATTTTAAAGTGTGGGAATTCTTCTTAGCCAATCAGCCTACAGGGAGACATAAACGAAACGAGGTTGCCATGTTGGCGCAACTAGAGCCCTTCAAATCCAAAATATTTAGGTCCGATACTGATTCTGATATGCAAGGCAAAGTTCACCAATTCTGAAGGTACTGTCAGGATCTCCAAGTTAAACGTGTTTTATAGCCAAGGAAACCATTGAAAACATTTTGGCTAATATTGTGGGAAAGCCAATGGAGACCAAGAGAGTAGAGCATGGAATCTGAATCATCTGCTCTGATCAAAGAGCACTGTAAATTTCTTAAGCGATTTTGCACACCTATACTCCATCTGTTATGCCCAATTGATTACTTTGCTCACAAGAGGTTGGCTTTTTGATTGTCCCAAGTGTTGCAAGAGCCAAATCAGCCTTTTTATACAGAGCCCCTCGACTATGGAATAGTTTACTGAATTTTATCCGGGAATCAGACAGCAGTTAAAACCAGATTAAACCTATATGTTCAGTCTTTCTTTTGGACAACTTGAGTGTTGAGATGGAGGGTGGTATTTGACCATGGAACCTTTCCTTGCTGTCCCCTTTCTATAGGTAGGCCCACCCTCATTGGTCTGGCTTTGCCCTAGAAAGCGGAAAAGAATCCAATCAATTTCATGGCTATATTACCTTCCCTTGCATCTCGACACTTTTTTTATGCTGCCATAGTTTATTCCTGTGGAACTACAAACTTGTCGTACAAACACTGAATTGCATTTAACTCTACCCCTTCTGGCTTGTCAGCTACTAACTGCATTCTGCTTCTCTTGAGTTTATTCTCTCCCGATGTGGGAGAGATAAGATCGGAAGAGTGGTATCATCTCCAGTGCAGTCCTGGCAGCAAAAAAAATAATACCATAGTTGTATCTGAGCCTGCCCTGAATAAAGCCTGCCTCTCAGTGAACTATATATTATATTGGCCTGGTGGTCTGTTATTAATTTAAGCACCAGCCGGTTGCTGAACAATGGGAAACGGCTTGCTGTGTTCTTCCGCTCCAGACTGCATTGCGGTTGAGGACGCAGAGGTGGTGTCGGTACTCTCTGTGGCAACTACTCAGGAAACCAAATCAAGAAGTATTTAATTTAAAGTGTTGAGGGAGGAGTGATGGAAGTCTACTGCTGGTTTCTCCCAGAAAAGGGAGGTTAAGGCAGAATCCAGGTGGCTTTCTGTGTTGTTCTGATGTGTGCACAGCGATGAGACACGAGTACACTTGTTTATGGAATCGACAAATGCCAAGTCATTTGTTAAACCCTTGTGCAGTCAGATGATCCTAGGCCTTTTCAGATGGAGCGCTTGGCTGGCTGCTTTGCAGGGCTACAAGTGCCCATTATCTTGGAGCTGAGCAAGCTGCTGTCAAGGGGAGAGTTTCTTTACCTAGCCTTGTTGCTTTTGCTGTAAGTGCAATCCTCTGTAGCCTGTCTGAACCTGGTGGGCAATCCTGTGTAGCCTCTCTGTTTTGCAAGCTTCAGTAGTCTGAACTTGTTGAACTAATATGTGCTCTTGTATGCCTCGGCATTCGAGACACACCTTCACAGCCGTAAACTTTCAAAGGGGCAAGGAATAAAGGGAAATTGGTAAATTAACAAATATTATTTCCAGTCGAGAGAAACTAAAGCGCTCTGAAACGCAGGCCCATACACACAGGTGCAATGCATGTCCTAGCAAACGTCCGGTCAAAGGGTCTGGGTGGTTGCCGTGTGGGCCTTAAGGAAGGGGTTGTCGTCTTGATGTGACTCACCTTAAGTGCCTACCCCTACTGTGTTCAACACTCCTCTAATTTGGTCTCGAACAGGTAGGCTTGCGCTGCCTATTTTACTGTAGCCCTCCAAACCCCATTAGACAGTCACAGGGTTGCTGTCTGCTTTAACCTTTAAGTCCAAGTTTGGGCTTCCTGGTCCTCTGCCCCATTCCTATATAGCCTATAAGCATTGGCATGGTTTTGTTTTCCGAATCACCTCCGTCCCCAATGTTAAATTACTCCTAAATTATCGAATGGATTTCTATAAATCCAAACTGTGTGCGTTAGATACTCAAAGGCAGATTGTTTTGGTCCCCCGTTTTTTCCTAAGTGTGGTTGCTATGGTGGCAGGAAGGATATACTCTGGCGTTGTTCTTAGCAACAGGTGAATAGTGATGTGAAGCTGTTGCTACGGACAATGAGATGAAGGAAACGGGGCTGTCTCGTGCGACTGCCTGTGCACTGGGTACGTTTGGAAAGCCTCGCCGCACCCCGGCCTCTTCGTTGGGCAATGGAATGAGCAGGACCGGGCGCAGCTATGCAGGGAAAAGAGGCACTGATGTGCACTCCGGTGGAGATCCTTGGGAAGAGGACTCCACAGGATAAGGCACAGAGACAGGTATGAAAAATGTGCAAGCTGTTTACTTTTGGCTCCATTGGAGTGCCACATGTAAAAATCTGTGTAATGTTAGAAATGGGGGTGACGCGTAAAAGCAGGTCCGGACCAAAGCTCGGTGGCAAACTGCTGTCTTTCAGCCATGTAATTTTGTTGGAATGATAATCGTGATTGTGTGTGCTTTGGCATTGGCCAGACATTTGTGTGAGGGTGAATGTTCTCTATACTGTTATTAAAGTGGAACTGACTGAAACGGTGGTTATATACGTTGCCCCGCACAGTGGTTTGGTTCTGATCGGTTTTGATTTTTGTTCTTTTCTTAAAATTGACATTGTCATGATATTGTGTTGAACACTTTCTCACACAGGTTGAAATTACCTATGGGTTATTGACCTTTAACTGTTCAGCTCTTAGCAATGTCCAGTCCCCAAGGACTGAAGCTAGAATGGGAGTCTTTTATTGTGTTATGTAGTTTATTATAATACATTCAGGTTCAGATATTAGTCTGGTTTATTCTAATGTATGCAGGGTTTCAAATCGTAAGCATAAGAGAAATTATGCCCCTTTACAGATGAATAATTTACCTTTTCCAGTGACAATGCCCCAGATCATGTCAAATAAAGCCTGGCTGCCAAAAAACGACCGGGTGACATAACGGTTTTCGAGCGCTCTTAAGATTCCACCGTTAGGACTTTCTATTTTAGCTTGCCAATAAATGACCTTTAGAATGTCTTTAGAATGTCAGGAAGGTGTATTCACTCAAGACACCCATCCAGAGAACGACAACAATATATAAGATGGATATATCTACCTAGCTATCTATCTATCTATCTCCATATCTAGCTAGCTATGGAATTAGCAGCTAGTTAAATGTATAGCTAGAGAAAAACTGAAAACAATGTAGCAGAACAATTGGATATCTAATTCTTGTTCTAATATATAACAATATAAATATGGAAATATATTGTTGGTCTCTGGATGGGTGTCTTGAATGGTCTTTGTAGTCAAAATATTGATCTAGCGTCTTCCTATCAGTATTTTAACGCGAGTGAATGTACATTCTTGACATTCTTAAGCCAATTGGACCTGGTAAGTTTTTAGGCAAGCTAAAACAGAACGCTATAGCTAATGCTAGCATCATCCTAGCAATGGATACTTAAGAGTTTCGAAAGCCATTACGAGGTCACCCAGTTGTTTTTCGGCAACCTGGCTTTATTTGGTATGACAGCACTTTCTGTTGTCACTGGGTACCAAAGTTTACATGAATTTCCACTGTGTCCCTCTAAACTCACAGGGAGCTGTCAATTGATCACTACCATGGTTTCAAGACTACCATAAATTGTTGGCCTTCCTGGTCCATAGCTGCCATTGTCTATATAAGGGCAGTGGCCTTTGTTTATGGATGGATATCATCCTGGCCTGCCTTCATCCTCCAGAGGCGTCTGTTCCGGTCTCTTTGGTATGCAAATTAGGGAGTTCTAAGCAGCTATTTTTGCTCCAAGTAGTGTGCTCATCCACAGCATTAGTCTCTTTTTTTTTAAGCTACATCATTTTTTATCATTTGTATATAGGCCTACATATTGCGTATTGTCGATTTATCAAGCTTGAAAAATAATGCAATACAATGTAAGTAACTTATGTCTTATGCAGAGTCTGATAGTCTAAACCCAAAAAGAGGCCACACGCATGATGGACTCATACTAAATTTGGAGTTTCAGATTTGCTATACAATTTTTTCCACATCCTTGTGGTAGAGAAAACCCACACTAAATGTGTGAACCTGTGGTTCCTCTAGTGCAGGGCTCAACTCAAAGTACTCCCAGCTCAAGCTGTGTCCTATGTCATTGCTGTCAGGTTCACTTGCGTAAAACTTGATCAGTGTGATGGTGTGTGTATTTCTGTGTGTAAGAGGGGAAGAACTGTACTGTAAATATAGCTTTTTTTTTTTGCAAAGTTCTGCAAAACCAGTTGCTGACGTTAGCTACACCAATTTAGACAGTTAGCAAGTCGGCTAGAAACACAAGGCTTGGCATAACGTTACCAAGTTTAACAGTCAAATGTTTAATTTAGTAGTAAATACTTGTAATAGCTGTTTAGCTGACTAGCTAATTACCTAACCCCACAAACGCAATCCTGTAAATTTGATTTCAGCATGTGCAGTTGTATTCCCTCTATTTAAAATCCTCTTCACTCTATTCTGTCTCAAACACATCTAAAAGAACATTTAAACAGCTGTGTAATAGTTTCAGTTTTAACTTCAAAATATACCGCACGGGGCAAAAGTCTTGGGCGCATGTAAAAAATATTCTGTAAAGCAAAGTTGCTTTCAAAATAATGAAGTGAAGTTTCTTATTGCAATAAAAGGCAGTAAATGGTAAAAAAAAAAACAACCCCAAACACAAAACGACTAACAATTTATATCAATATTGGGTATGACCCTTTGCTTTTAAAACTGCATCAATTCTCTTGGGTACATTTTTGTGGTTTTTTAAGACCATCGGCAGGTAGATTGCTCCAGGCATCTTGGAGAACTTTCCCCAGTTCTTCGACAGACTTTGCTTGCTTCTATCGGTCCAGGTAATCCCAGGCGGCCTCGATGATGATATCAGGGCTCTTTGGTGGCCAGATTAATTCCTTGTCCTTCTTTTGCTAAATTAATGTTTTGAAATTTAAAAATGTCTTTTTCCCACTGACACACTGATGCGGAAGACGAAAAATAAAAAATCAAAGACTACATTTTTGTTAAAAAGCTTGAGTGTCTTTTTTTAACTTTTGCACAGTATTGTACCTGGGTCTCTAAAGTCACAGTGTGTCAGATATTTTCCCCTTGGCTGACTGCTTAGTGCCTCCTCGTTCCCTCTAACACACATCTCAAAAACACACGCAATGGCTCAGCCTCAACCATGTTCAATGTTCGAACTTGAGTCGGACCCAGAATTTGGTGACAAGGACCCCCCCTGACATTGGTCAACAACTTTTGCAGATAAAACTGCAATATTTGTTTCAACAACTCGGATACATTGTCTGCTATATCTTTAGAATGTGAAAATAACCAAAATATCTATAGTTAGCAAGCTATAACAGTCTTATTACTTAAAGCCAGTATTGAGGATGCTGCTGCTGCTGCGCTAAACATTAGCAAGCTTGCTAACAACAACTACGTTAGGCAGCTAGTTTACTAGTACTAGCTTGCTTTGCTAGCTGTAGAATTATGTAGCTAGCAATCTCGATAACACGTCCTTTATTTATAGAAGCTTGCTTCTTGATTGTTTGCTGCCATGCAATACCGCTTAGACAGCACCAGGCCAGAGGGTTCAAGCTTTTAGCAAAGCCAGCATTTACTTTATTTTCTATGCATGCCGATGAAAGAAATGGAGTGTGTATTCATTGTAAAAATGAAAAAAAAGTTACTTTTACGGTTATAAGTTATAAGCCAGTTTTTGTTTGCTTTCTTGCTCTTCCTGTGATTCTGTTTATTGCCTCTATGCTCCAGGATGCTGTGTCTGTCAGCAGGTTCCATTTTTTCCTCAGTGGCCAGCCAGAGTAGCCAGTTTTAGTGTAGAATTCTCCATCAACGTCTCTCTCCAAATTACAGACTGAGGTGATTTGTTTTCCAGCTGCAGAGTGTGTGTGGTTCGTGAGTTGTTCATCCCCACGACTCATCACAAATGAATAAAACTACGTGCGTCAGATCTAATCTTAACTCAGGATGAGGAGGCAGACAGTTTCATTCAATATAAAGGTAGTGTGCTGCAGGAACAGAAGGGCGGGCGGGCTGAGTTGCAGGAGCTCAGTAATCATTCATTCTGATTTTAAGATGAAAGTCTCTGAGACACTTAAAACGTTCCCAAGGTGCTCCAGCCGTGGCATCCAGTGCTGCATGGAGACCACTTTTCATGTCCCCTTTTTATGGGTATGTGAGATTCACAGTGCTTTGCTTTCAGGTGCCAGTATTTTGCCTGAATTTGCAAGTGAAAATGTACTTTTAGTGGAGTTTAAGTGGTGCTGAAGAGGAAAAATTATTGGTCAACACCTAACCAAGACACAATAATGTGTCTTATGACCAAATTCTATTTCCTAACCAAGACACAATAATGTGTCTTATGACCAAATTCTATTTAGGAAATGTAGTTGATTTATGCGTTCACTTGTTACAAAATAAATATGTGCTAAAAATGAATTACTCCATCTGGCCTAGTTGGTTAAATGGAGGAACTTAGTCGACTGTTTTGAAGGACGAATGAGGGTCCTTTTACGAAGAACCATCAATCAACTCCGGACGAGATTCACATTCAATGAGCTTTATTGGCATGGCCATTAAACAGTATTGCTAAAGTATTGATGACAGTCTGTACATATAGAAGAAGCAGTTAAAAAAAAAAAAAAGATAGAAATTATAAATAAAACCATGATTTATAATCTTTTATATATACATTAATGTCTATTTTTCCCTGTGTGTGAGGAGCCTCAGTGTCTATGTCCATCAGGTTGTGACAGGCGCTTGTGAACTGGGAAGCCTCTCTAATGCAGCCTTCTCTGTCCCTCAGGCTGTGAACTGGGCTACCTCTCTAATGTAGCTCTCGCTGTCCCTCAGGCTGTGAACTGGGCTGCCACATTGATGCAGCTTTTTCCTCTCCTAAGAGAGCATGTCTACCTGTGCCGGCCAGTGTCGATGGCCAGGCTGTGCTCACTGAGCCTGTACTTTTAGGTCTGTCTCATGTCTGTTTGTCGTTTTTCACCCTAGTCAGGTATTCAGTCAGGGTGTAGTGTCTTTTTTGGTCCTGATAGCATTCCAATGAACTTTCTGTTTTAGTGTGTGTGTCCCAGTGAGTAAGGTTTTCTTTATTTGTCTCTGATTGTATGTGTTGGAGTGGTGCTGTCCTGAAACTGGTTGGTGTTCCTGCGGTGAGCTTCAGGACTAGCTGGCTGAGGGGCTCTTCTCTGGGCTCTGCACTTGGCATTGCAGGGCTTTATGGTGGCAAAATTTTGTCACTTTTTTTAGATAGAGACAAAATTTAATAGCTCTTTTTTGGATATTAATCAATTGTGGTTATTGGTCTAATTCAGCCCTTCATGCGTTGTTTGGAGTTTTCATTTGTATTTGCAGAATATTTTTGTAAAATCCTGCTCTGAGCAGACCCCACTGGCTGACCGAAGTTCCCAGCTTCTTATTCAATGCTGGCTTCTTATTTGGTCAGCATAGCCATAAATGTTGCCTTTTCAGTGGCGATTTTTAATGTTTTAAAATGGGTTGTTTACGTCAAGCGGAGAAACTGACCTTCTATTGCACAATGTGTACCCAGGTTGTATGCAATTTAATTTGTTTAAAGGTTAATTTCTGTATTGTTTGTGTTAAAATATGTCTATTTAATTTGACAAAAACGTATGTTTTCGTATAATATAGGGTTTGTTTTGAAATATAATAATAATAATAATAATAATAATAATAATAATATAACATAATGTAATTATTAGTATCTCGGTCAATGGTCAGTGGCCCTGAATAGCTGTCAAAACTCATTGTTGAATCATTAACCCTGGTTTCTGTATCGTTTAAACAATGTTTCCCTGACCTGGTCCTGGAGCCCCATTATCTATTCTGGTTTCCATACCAACCAAACTCTTGTCGTTTAGGATCGATTGAGATGTGTGTTTATAGGTGTTGTCCTTAAATGTGTAATGGAAGATTAATGAACTAACCTGAAAGGTGTCGAAGTTCATCTTGGATACTCTCCAGGAGCCAAGAAGCGGCTGGTTAGGAAGAGCGCTGGGGGTTTTCATCAGGTGATGCATTTCCTAATGGGCTACATTGAGTGTATCTGTCCCGCCTGTGTGAGAGCACCAGTCCTTTACTCCGGTTCCGTTTATGCAGGATCTGAGCGTTATTCCATGTAGTGGAATTGTTTAACTTGGCAGGATAAACCCAAAATTATAACCAATTTGATTGATAAGGGAGATAAGTTGACCTTCTTGCATAATGCAATTATGCCCATCAGCTGTGGAACAGCTATGGAAACTAGCCGTGTGATGTTTTTATTTTTTCAGGAGAATTTGAGAGGTCCTACATAGTCGTACTTGTGCAGCTATCAAGGAGTTGCCATTGCGATTGGTTATTGCTGTGAAAATGCTTGTACCTGGGAAGACTCTGTATTGCTCGGTTTTTACCCATAATAATCAATATATACACTGAGTGGAAGCTTTAGCCTATGAAGTACGTGTAGTTACCTGATATTAAGTTGATCCCCCCCTTTTGCCCTCAGAAAAGCCTGAATATGTCGGGGCATAGACTCCAGGCATTGAATACGCTCACAAGAATGTCTGGCCTATGGCCATTGCTTCCAATAGCTCTTGCTAATTTGATGGTGGGGGGAGGATCTTTACACTGAATAGCTCATTTCAAAGTGAGGCCCAGAAACGAGAGGATGAGTAACTCAGTTTTCGATGGAGAACCGAGGGAATGAATAACTCGGCCATTGCCAATGAACCGAGGGGATGAGTAACTCAGCCATCGGTGGTGAACCGAGGAAATTACCTCTGCAAGGCCAAGTCCCCTTATTAGATTGGGTTTTCTGCGGTATAGCTCAAATTTGTTTTATTTTTCTAGCTGCAATCGTAGCTCTGCAAAATGAGTTATTAGTTACTCATCAATCTCAAAACCATTGGGGTTTTTTTTATCCAAGGTGCCTTGCTGACATGCTGCGGAATACAGCGTCCCAATTCCTCAATTAATAATGTCTAACTTTAACATTTATTTTCAATGTGGATTTATTTGTTTTGTAAGTATTAGAGATGGTGTTGAAATCAAATGGCAAACCTCAAATGTTGTATTTTTGGAATTGAAAGATATTGTTACATTTGTTCATACAACTACAATTGGCAAAACCAGACATTTTTATAAATATCAACCAATGTTTCCAACCGGCCGTGGTCTGGATCAGTGGTACAGCACTGAAGTTAGCTTGCATATTGGAAGCTTTTCTGTTTGCAATAGTTACTGGTGGAATTTGAAGAGTAAATGTCTAGAATGAAACTACTACTGTTTAAATATTAGAAGGATAGAACATCTGTTTTATTGAACTGTGTCTTTTCTCATATTGAATGACTTTCCTCATGTTTAGAGAGCCATTTTTCTTTGTAATGAAAGCCTATGCTATGAAGGCAACTACATAGCTTATTAGCTACGAGTGTACCAGTTTGTATAATGGGCTAGGCACTATTATCACACTTGTAATAAAAATAATAATTACAGGTGTCCGAGTGAGTCCTCCTATTTTAGTTTGAAGAGATTGTCTGTTCAGAACAGTTGGTATTCAAATACCAACATATTGACTAGGCAGCATCGTGGATTCTCTAGATTGAACACAGAGGCAATAGGAACTCTAGCCTTTCCCTATGTTCCAAGATTCCCCTCACAAATGGATCTGTGTGACTTCAGCTCTGAAAGTAAAACGAAAGAAAGCTGAGATGGCTTTACCTGTGTTCTCAGCCTGACTGTGCAGATGGGTATCTGGGTGTCAGTCATTCATTCCAACAGCACTGGTGTTCATGGATATTATATGACCTCTTGAATCTCAGAGCCTGTGATGTTTCCATGCAGTGTTTTAACTGGTCGCTCCCCCCCCCCCTCAGATGGAGTCTCCAGTGTCCCCACTCCACCTCCTGGCCCCGGGGACCAACAGTGACATCGCTTCCCCATGTGAACAGATAATGGTTCGAACGCGCTCCGTGGCTGTCAATACCTCGGATGTGTCTCTGGCCACGGAGCCCGAGTGCCTGGGCCCCTGTGAGCCTGGCACCAGCGTCAACCTGGAGGGAATCGTGTGGCAGGAGACCGAGGACGGTAAGGGTTTCTTCCTGGACTAGGAGTACTGGTCTGACCTGCCCTTGTGCTGGTTTTTAGGCACAGAGTGACATCTTTGTGTACTCAGTCGGTGCTTATAGTTTTGGGTGTTTTTATTGTACTCCATTCCATAGCTCAACCACTACGGTCTTTTCTCATGCCGCGTAGATCACCACGCAGTCTGTTCAGGCCGTGTAGACTGCCAGATATACAAATCAGAGTAAACGGCACTGTTAAGCAGACACTTAAATTCTCTGTGCTTCATTTCTCCTATTTGTGGCCGATTTAGCATTTATTAATTATCAAATTACAATCCTTATGACGATAAACAAGAAAAGAAAGGGAGATAATGACTTTCGACATCCACTTGGGATATGTTTTTTTTAAATATGCAAATCGGGTTATATGACATGACCCATGTCATTTCCTGCTCTCAATTAATTTGGTTGGATTTCTATAAAATCTTGCCTTTGTCTTGTTCACAGTTTTGACACGATGTAGGCGCTGTAATGGTAATCTCTTTCACATAAAAAAAAAAAAAAAATCTAGAGGTCACAGGTGTCGGGTCTAATCCAACTGAAGAATGCTGTTCGTTCCTGCTGTTCAGATCTTTAGCTCAGCGAAACATTCTATAGCCACAAGCTTTGATAAATGTTAATAGGTCTTTTTTTTGCCTTCGTATGTTCTAATCCCATCCAGTGCTTGCTGGTTCTGGTAGGAATGGCCAGAAATAGGTGTAATGTTGACCTGTGGAGCTTTCCCGGATCCCCCTCTGCAGGTTATTGTGTCCTCGTGTATATGTCCAGCGGGTGAAATAAGTATTGAACACGTCACCATTTTTCTCAGTAAATATATTTCCGAAGGTGCTATTGGCATGAAATTTTCACCAGATGTTGGTAACAATCCAAGTAATCCATACATACAAAGAAACCAAAACAAATGAGCTCAGC
>JAOYSI010052893.1:8504-25412 GCA_025775065.1 Hiodon alosoides
ATGAGAATTTACACACCGCAGTCCTCCATGTGTAAACAGCATGAGAATTTACACACCGCAGTCCTCCATGTGTAAACAGCATGAGAATTTACACACCGCAGTCCTCCATGTGTAAACCGCATGAGAATTTACACACCGCAGTCCTCGATTTTTCGAGTCCTTTTTTTTTTTTTTTGCAGTCCTCGAAATTTCATCTTATTCCTTAACTCCCAGCGTACTCAGTCATACTTTACGTAAGAGTCCAGATGAAAATGGCCTGAATGTCTTTTTTTTGCCGATTGTTTTCCATTTCTGATGGAAATACACATCTGTAAAAAGGTACAACCGAACAGACTGACGTTTACTCCTGACCTCTCAAACACAAATCAGCTGATAAATGGGAAATTAGATGCATACGTTTGTATCATGTGAGATTTTGTTTCCCTGTAGGGCTACCACCCACAGTGATCTGGTCCTAAGGGCAGTGAGCGCTGGAATAAAATACAGGGTTATCCATAACGCCTCGATCATGAATGCAGTTGGCTGCTGTGGACTTCAGGTAAGACTTCACCGATGGATTTTGGAGACTAAAAAGAGGGCTTTTCAAAAACACACTGGGCTCTTTCTCCGCATCCTTCCGGCGCGTTGCCACTGCACTAACAAAACGGGTCAAATTGCGCACTGCTGTGTTCTTCCCGGGACCAGTCGTTCCTTCTGCTCCAAAGCGGAATCTCAAGTTCACTCAAGTTTGGCGAAATACACGACCGCTATTGTCTGAGAATATTCAAGTGCAAAACGAAAATTCCCCCCCGAGCAGTAAAGAAAAGTGGCGGAGGCTCTCACCGCGGGCCACCGTCCATTAATAAAGAGGCTGTGAAGCGAGGCTTTGGTGTGCCGTTGTCCCGCGCTAAGATCCAGCCCCCGCCCCCCCCCGGGGTGCGCCGTCGAGCCGTTTGTGCCTGATGTCAGCCCCACTGGCAGGCCGCAGCTGGCTTTTTGTCTCCCGCTGGTTATTGGGGCCTCTGTCAATGTCACTGCTCCTTGGGTGCGCATCAAACGTGTTAATTGGAGGCGATCGCACAAAAGCGCTGCCGGTGAGTAATGACAGAGGGCCTGGATGTCCCAATTAAGGGCGCACCATATGCGAGGGTGGGCCTGAGTCAGGTTTGTGTGTGCTGGAGCAAGGGCGTTTCCCTGCCCCTCTGCCCACCTTATTTAGCCAGGAAAAGTGAGCGTACAGCAGGAATAACCTTCTCTTCAACTACTGTCGCTAAGCCCCTGAATGGTTATTGTTCCTAGGGCTTCGTAGACTTCATAAGAGGTCAAGCGGGGAAAAGGGTAAGTGTGGTGACTGCAGCCGAGAGGTCTGAATCACAACACACACGCCTCCCCCATTTTCAGCTGACAAGGGTAACGTCCTAGCACATGTGTTCGGACGGCCACGACGAGCGCCACGACTTGAGATCCGTGCGACGTCACTGTGGCAGAGAAAACAGGAAGCACCTTGCCTGGGGGTGCTTTGTGTTGGTAATCTGCTGCTGGTAATCATCCGCTGCCTGCTCATGAGACCAACACAGATGTACACACAACCTTCACGTACCACCACACTTGGTGGAAATGGCTGCACGTTGAATAAGCGAAACCTATACAGAGCCACAACGCTCTGAAGATTCACTCTCTCTTATTCTCATCACCCATGCTTTAATTTCCCGAGACTGATGTGCAGGTCTAGGCTGCGTCTTTCACTTCCTCTACATTCATCAAGTCTAAAAATAAAATACGTGTTGGACGTGTAGTTTGGTAAAAGAACGTGACACAATCCATGGGCTGCCGATGACCTCTTTTAGCATTGAGGGCTTCAGACAGCCACGGGACGACTACCCCAAGCAAAGAAGTCTCATCAGGATTGGTTCCTTGGTTTACCTTTGTGAACTTTAGACTAAGTGTTGTAGTGATGGGGTTTCAGCCACACTCTGCTTCCAGTTTTTTTAATAGAAGTATGCTTTTAGACTCTGATTAGAAAACCGTTTTCTTCTATCAACTTTCAACTTGATCGACACGAGACCATGAAGTTCACGTGCATGCTACCAGATTTTTTCTGAAATCAGCATTTGAATTTTTGAGGCGAGGTTAAAAGACCAACATCTTCGATGAAGTGGCCTTTTAACATGTGGACACACCACAAGTTGTCTAGTTTACTGGACTCCCGTAAACCTACAGAATAGGCATACTTCATAAAAAAGGAAATTGTTACAGATGCCGCAAATAAATCTGCAATGTCATTTTATTGTTTGTTTATCAGCTGTACAACTTTGGAGAGACGGTGTCCATTGTGTTCTGGACCGACACGTGGAAACCTGAGAGCTTTTATGACAAGATCAAGAGGAACCGTGATAATGGGATGCACACGCTCTGTTTGCTCGGTGAGTGGACATTTTCTCGTTGCACCTAAAAAAGCTGTCCGACGTCGGTAAAATTGCATTGCCGCTGTATGGTCACAGTCGAGAATATGTCCGAGGTTGTAAAAAGTGCCTCGGTTCTCCAATCCCTTTCCCTTGTGCCTCACCGGTGTCGGGTGACTGGCCTTCACCAGTCATGCTGCACCAGGTAGGAGAAACCCCTGAAGTGACAGATTGCCTGGGCTCTGGTGTGAGTTGGTGTTGGCCTGGCCCAGCCCTCACACACCCTGCACATCACTCACACACCCTGCACATCACTCACACACCCTGCACACTTGGGAGCTACCAAAGCGCGCATTAACGACTGCAAACCGTAATTTCCACCGAGGACGTCCCAGAGCTGCATATTAAACCGGTGTCATTAAAAGCCACAAAAGATGCATTGCAAGTGTAGCGCTCCTCTGGGAAGGTGGCCATTGCTACATACCCCAGCGACAGATGGTCCGAGCGCTCGTAACGCACCGATGTTCGGGATTCTATTCCAGAGGCCGACTCGGGCCGTAATTCACCGTAATGAAGGAGAGGCCGGAGTGTGGGGGGGGGGCTGTATGGGGGGTTTGCCGATCGCTTTCGCAGGGCAGCTGAGTCCCTGCGCTTCCCCAGGTGCAGCCCCAGCTGTGGAGGGGCACGAGGGCGTGAGCACGCCTTTTAACTTCATTATTCCATAGAAAACGGGGGAAAGCATGGATTTAGTGCCGTCACCTCCCACCCCTGCAGAACATCAAAGACAATGGGCGCCGGGATAACAAAAGCAGCCACGCGCTCATCTCCCCACAGACGTTTGTGCGCGGCGCGCCGATTGGTGGATTGAATTGCTGCTCCGACGAAGCAGAGGCAAACTCATTTTCTGAAGTAGATGAACGACCGAATAACGAACAATGCAAGATGTCAGTGAAGCCAATTTATCCCCCCCCCCCCCAAATGCTTACGCAGACTTTCCTTTGAATGAATTGCTTAATTGCGAAAAATCTTCAAAAATGTATAAAATTAAAGTGTGAGTTTGCTTTAAGGATAGCTGAAGAAATAAAATGCAAGGAGAAGCAGGCCTGCACCCTGAGGAGGATAGTTTTAGCCCTGTACGGTCCTAAAACGCTTCTCCGGTTTCCCTCTGGTTATGGGCCCTCAGAGGAATAGATGAGACAAAGAAAACAATTCTATTCACCCAACTTTTTTCAACACTTTGTTTTTCAGATATCAAAGTCAAGGAGCAGTCAATGGAGAATTTAATGAGGTAGGTTGCTTCAGACGCTCATCCAACATGCGTTTAAATGCATAGCTGGATATGGTCCGCGTCAGTGAGCGGAGACGCAGAGATGGTTTGTTTGACTTGGACCAAAGGCCTGTTATCACCGCTGGCTTTTGGGTCCGATCCAGGGGAAATAATTTGTAGCTTCACCATCCAAGAATTCTTGGAGAAGAGATACGATCCGTGCAAAAGAAGCCCTCTTTGTCCGTTACCGTTGGGAAGGAAGTTCACACGTTGCTAACAAATCAGCACTGCCTTATTTATGGAAAACTTGCAGACTCACTGCAGCCTGGTTTCCTCGACAGGAGCAAGATCTGCCGTTTAAAACACTTAAGCTAATAACTAAACTGTTTAATGACTTTCAGTAAAATTCTAATGGGGCCTAGTAGTGCCATGCATACGGCGATGTTAACCAAGGAATGTTTCTCATTGAAAACGACCCAGATTTATTTTTATTGGCAGTGGTGTCATTACACATGCTGTATGATTTTGGTTAGAGCTGAACGGTTTTGCAGTCATCGCTTTGCTCCGAGAGCAAAAAAAATAACTCGGTCGTTACCCGACTGCAAAAACATACAGTGCGCTTTCATGGTTTGGTTTTCGCTATAAACGATCTCCCCGTCGCGAGAAAAGAACGCCGTCAAAAAGTTGGAAGGTGATCTCAAAAGAAAGATACGGAGGTCGTACTCTGGAGGTGTCCCAGCAGGACTTGCGTTTATGATCGTGTCGAGCTGCGTCCAGCACGTGCAAACCTAACAAAGACACAGGGGGCCTGGGGGGCCACTGGGCTGGTGAGACGCCCCCGCTAACCTGAGTATAAACGCTTGAAGCTGCATGGGGGAGGGAACGGGGCATACCGTTAGGTTGTAAATCACCTCAGTCCTCAGCTGAGCAGAAGAGTTACCCGCCCAAAGACAAAACACATGGTAAAAGCTGCTCCATTAGCAGGCAGGGCGAGGGCGAGGGCAGGGAGGGGGGAAAAAAAATCCCCTTCCAGACCTTCTGAACAGAGGTGAAGACAAATGTGAAGGTATAAACCTTCTACACGTGCAACAAGGTTTCTTGCGTTTCCAAACTGCACGTTCCTGCCAAAATAACCGTCACCTTTGCCTTTTCTTCCAAAGGGGCCGCAAAATTTACGAGCCCCCCAGGTACATGAGCGTGAACCAGGCGGCTGAACAACTCCTGGAGATTGTGGGAAACCGTAGAGAGCGGGGGGAGGAACTGGGTGAGTGGCCGATTTTCGTCTTCAGTAGTTCAGTCACGGGTCACGATTAGCTCGGGCATCTTCCACCTCGACGTGCCCATGCAGGTCGGGGCGTTCATTAAGAGAGAAAGGGCTGAAAGTGTGTTACTTCCTCACAGCCATTACCGAAGACACCGTCTGCGTGGGCCTGGCGCGGGTCGGGGCAGAGGACCAGGCAATCGCAGCAGGGCCCCTGCGCCAGCTGGCCTCGTGTGACCTGGCCGGGCCCCTACACTCCCTGATCGTGACCGGATGCCTGCACCCACTGGAGGTGGACATGCTCCGCCTCTTCGCTGTCCAGCCTGATGCCCTTCAGCACCTGAAGATGACGGACAGCTCCACGTACACTTCCTGAGTGACAATTGGTAGAGGAGCACCTGGGAGACACTTACTTGAATTTGAGAAGAACTTTGGGCACAAGGGACGGGTTAAAATCAGGCGGGTGGACTAAGCAATAGTGAAATTGCATGAGGTGACACTTGTGAAGATAAAGCAAAACAAAGCTGGTTGGTTGTGATAAGACCCTGTACAGCAGATAAAACCATATAAATCTGGTTGGTTGTGATAAGACCCTGTACAGCAGATAAAACCATATAAATCTGGTTGGTTGTGATGTGACCCTGTACAGCAGATAAAACCATATAAATCTGGTTGGTTGTGATGTGACCCTGTGCAGCAGATAAAACCAGTTGGTTGTGACCCTATACAGCAGATAAACCCATTTGAAAGGGGGTCGGTATGGATGGCGAAGGGTTTCCAGACAAATGGTTGGTCTAATGCATCCAAGCCATGGCACTCCCATACCACCGAATGTAATCACAGTGATGGAAAAGGAAATGAAAAAAGGTCAGGGAGAAATATTAGACGCAGCTCATCTGAGACACATTAGCATCTTAGTGTAGTGGAAATCTCCTCTGGCCTAAACCCTACGTGATTAGAAAGCCTGGCGGATTTCTGACACGCTAGCACTAGCACGCCCGTTTATTGGCACGTCTGGAGATGGATTACCCCGTCAGCTCAAACAGGCCTTTACTTGTGTTATACAGACGGAGACGTTTTATCATTCGTATAATTCAAGACACTTACTTTATAGCTGCTGGTTTCCTGCCATTTCTTTCCGGGCATGTGGGACTAGTTTAGGGGCGGAATCGCTTTCTACTGCCTGCGTTTCTGCGGGTTTTGCTGAACTGAACTCGCGCTCAGCAGTTCTGACAAAATGGAAGCATGTGATTAAGAAAAAGGGAAGGGGGAAAAAAGAAAAAGTGTACTCTGCAGTAGAGTTTACTCAAAGTCACACTGACAGCTTTAACAAGTTAATCGTTTTGAAGCGACTCCGTGTGAGATTTTTTTGTTTTGTTTGGTCTATTCTGTTCTGCATAATGTCCTCCACAGACCAATCAAATCAATGCCAGTTTTTGTTCCCTTTCCTTCTAAAAAATTGAGAAGTTTTGCCTATTTCATCATTAAAAAAAAATGTATTTAATGCCTTAAGTGAAAAATGAGGGGGCAACTTTAAATGTTAAAAGCCAGGAATGGATTATAGTTAGCCCATGCTTCCGCCTTCATAATGAAAAAGGAAATTTGTTTTTTTACACACACACGACACACACAAGACACACACAAGACACATTGCGAAGGCCTTGTTAATCATGTCACGCCCTGTGGTTTATAAAAGAAAATAAGACTCATGCCAAATGCGCGGTGAGTGATCATGATCACGGCTATCAGAAGGCCCCATTCCTGACCCCAAACTCACACAGCAAGCCACAGAAATGGAATTCATTAATGTCCGGTAAAACTTTATTTTTTTACTTCAAAAAGGATAAAACGTGCCAGCGCTACACTTGGCTTGTAAAACCCGGGGTGCACTCTGGTTTTTCACATCTGCTCCTGCCATGTGCCCTTTGGAGTGGGTCAAAGACAGATGTTTATCCGGTTCAGTCGGTCTGCTTTCCACGGAGTACGCTAGCATCTAATAATGGTCAAGCGGAATTCGGAGCATTCCGCTGTTATTGGGGGGGAAAGACTGCCTGGAAAATCAGATGTCAGATGGAACCCAGCTTTGGAACGCCAAAACCGACGTTAGAATGGTCCTAGGTTCTCCAGCTAGTTGACGGTTCTAGTACCACAGGATTTTTGACCCTTAAATGAACAAACTACATGCACAAAGATATACTTCAGGTTCTTCTTGTTGTAATTAAAAAGGCACTTTGGAAACAGAAAAAAAAAAAGATGGGTTTGGCTCAAATCTGCCAAATTGGAATTTGATATTTTTTTTATTCTTCATGACGGACTCTCGGCCTTGCCTCGTTCGAGGGGGAAAAAAAACAAAACGGATTGTACTGGTGAGTTCCTCATATGGTCTGATTCTCTCACCAAAATTGTCCACTAGTGCACAGACTCGTAAGAAAATGTCTACAAATTCAAATCCAGTCCATGGATTTTAAATAGTTGCTTAAAAGAATCATTGTTATTATTATTCCTTAAAAAGAGTAACATCCAAGCCAGTTCAGCGTGTGGTGTGTATTTGGCAATCGTTGAAGACATTGACTTGCTTTCGGTATGGACGTCACATTGTTATTGGCAAGTTTAATTTCCCCCGTCTCTGTCGTCTCCCCCCATTTCCTTGTGAGGGTTGAGTGTAGCCGCTTTCATCTTGGTCCCTTGTTTGGGATGGAGACCCCCGAAACCCAGAAAAAAAACTGGGGAGGTTCTCCACAGCAGCACAAAAATAATAATAATAAAAAAAAAGATTAAAAAATAAAAAGCTTTGGTCCCAGGACTCCTGAGAGATGAGTCTGATTTTCACATGGCCGCGACCTCAATCTGAACGTACAGCTGCCTGACGCCGGCCTGGGAGAAAAACAGAAGAGGAAAACCCACATGATCTACTGAGCTTCCACTCTAAAGGGGATTACGTGGCGTTTGTCGGAGAGTTCTCCGCTCCTTACCTGCGTGAAAATGTTGTGCGTTTGGCTCAGAATCCAGCGAGCATCAGCGTCGGGCGCGACCAGCAGTTTCAGAGTGCCGATGTAGACGTCCGTGCAGAGTGTCCAGAAATGAGGCTCCTGAAGATTGTACACGCCCTGAAGTTGCTGGACCTGCAGAAAGGGCGTGGCGCATGCCGTTGATCAACTGCAGCACATCTGGGCAACCTGGGTTTGGGTTACAGTAGCCGGACGTAGTGGCAGAAGCAGGATATGAAAGGTAACACTCACCCGCTGGTAGCACTCTGGGAGGGCATGGTCCAGGGTCGGAGGAGTACGCTGCATCAGAATCCCAATGGACTCCCTCAGCAAGGGCACCACGCTGTCAAAGCAAGGGGGGGGGGGTGAACTTGGCCCACTTCCTCAAAGGCTTCCTGTTCTCCTGGGACAAACGGTGGCCATGGCAGCCACTCAGGCACAAACTGCCAAGTCGGGGCAAGAGGATGTTGTGCAAAGGGTATGAGCGTAGCACAAACAACGCCGAGGCTAACTCTCTGGTGGAGTACAGGGAGACCCATCCACCTCGAAAATCGGACAACGGTTTGAGATGAGGAGACCCACTGCTGCAATCTTATTCCTTGCCATAAAAACTTACTACAAATAACAGTGTGTCTGTCTTTTGTCATGGAAAAATAATAAAAAGCCAAAAGTATACGCTAGGAAAGTAAAGGACCCTGTGCATTGTGGGAAGGAGGGACAGGGTTTTGCCACAACACTGTACACACTTTCTGTCTGCTCACAGCATCTTCCATGACCTCAGAGTTCCAGGGCGTGGTGGCGTGGTTTGGAAGGAGGACACGTGCACCCCTCTGACCGCGACCCTATGGTCGTGGGGTTCTGGGATTCTGAGCTTCAAAGGGTGCTGAAGGCTTGTGCCAGGCAAACCTAATCTCTTAAGAGCTTAACAGAGTGCTCCACAGGGCTCTAAGCTTATTTTTTTAAGCCTAAATTAAAAATGTCTAGAAAAACTAGATTTAGCTGGCGTTCGGTTAAAAAAATGAATTCTGTCCATCAGGTAGAGAAACGGCGACGGTTCGCCAACATTAGCTACTGAATGTCGCACCGCCCTTAATTACTTTGAAGGGAAACACTGATCTGTATATGTATGAAGAAAGGCTGGCTGAAAACGCTCTCCCGGACAAGCGTCAAGCCCTGCTGAGGTCATGGAAGGCAGAAAGTATGCAGCACCGCCCCCGCCCCTCTTCCCCCTTCTCTTTGAGGCCAGTGACATAACTTCCCCATGAACTCAAAGCAGGCCGGACAGAGCCATGTTAACCGCTGTGGGCCCCCCCCGCCATGAGATCATTCCGGCCGCTCCAGAGAAGAGGCGCGCTCTGTCGTGCCGGGTTTTGCCAGACTCTAATGATGTCCTCAGACTTCTTCCAAAACCCACAGGCCGACCACCGCCACATATGCAACATATTAAATGGTTTTCTTGGCTTGGCGTTGCCGTTGCTAACCCCCCCACCCCTCAAAACCAAAATCCACCCCCATCCCCTTTCTGCCCCAGCATATCTCCCTCGACGTTGGCAAACTCTCCCTTTATACACGTGTACAGTCTTTCCCCAAACTTCTCAGCGTATTCACTTTGTACAGGCTTACAAATGGACATTGTGTGCATCCTTAGGTCACTGGCCTTTACTCTGCAATCGCTATGTCGTTACAATAGGCTTTAAAGAAGGCCCACTCTCAGCAAGCTGCCTCACCCACTCCCAGACCTCGGCGAGGCAAGGCCTCTTAGGAAGCCCACACAGAACTTCTCTTTATAACGGTCTTTATAACCTCTGAAAAAGTAACCAGGTCCAACACAGTATGCACTTAGATGGTCATCCAAATACAAATTTTTTTTTTTCCCCTTTGTGATTGTCATTCATAAGAATTTATTATTAAAAACCAACCCACTGGCAAAAAGATTATCGTTATCGAAATTATCGTAGCCAATTCCCAACGGGGATGAACCCAAGATAGTAAAGTTCCTTTTGCTTTAAAACTTTCCTTAAGCCGTAGGCAAAGTACAAGGCATAATCTTTGTGCTAGAGGCCACATCATGGCTACTAGTCGCGTACCAACTCCAGTTTTAAAAAGGTACGAAGCCTCCCTACGCTTCCACAAGTAGCAACCTTACAGCCTTACGGTTATGTGTGGACTTCCTGACAGCTCAGCACTTTCTACCACCAATGAACTTCCTGCGGTGTCGTAATGGTAGTAAATGGACTAAAATATAGCTCATGCAAGCAGTTTGTCTAATAACAACCCCCCCTTAACGGCTGTGGTATGGTAAACCATGTTTTCTACTGAGAAAGCAGCCAGCAACCTATATTGAAGCCATACAGGCCACCAGACTTAACATTTTTTGTTATGAATAATGATGGAAACTACCGTCAAGAAAGTATCTGAATGGGGGAGGACCTATACATCTTAATTGGTTCCATTATCTGACCCCAACTAGTTTTATGCATATAAAAAATAAAAATAAAAAACACGTAACGTAATGTAAAATGGCATTTCCCAATAAGTTTGTCTTTATTTACAATTCCAGTGACTATGGCTACAAAAGGAAGACAGCGACTAGTGACTACTGCATGGAACTGCACATGTTTCTGACCCGTCTGGACAATGGTGTATTTATAAAAATTAAAAAAAAAAACACACAGGAAAGGGCAACACAAAGGGCCCTGCCAAGGTATGACATCATTCCATTGTTCCAATCACTTCCAGTGCAGGCGACAGAAGGCGGGACAGATCACAGCAGACCCACTGGCCCCGCCTCGCCGTCCCACGCCACGCAGCCGTGGCAGCGGCACGTGTGGGCACCCGGCAGTTTCGCCCTGTGCAAAATCCCAGGTTCAGGCCTGTGCACCGTGGCGCGGACCGAAATCGCAGGATTCGAGAGAACGACAAAAGATCGACGGCCCTATCCTCCAGACGTCTACCTCAAGCGTTTTTAGCGTTGTCGCTTCCTTTAAACCCTACGCCCAACCCACCGCTCGCCAGTGGGTTCATTCACCACCAGATCTCTACAGACACCGGTTATCATGCCACCGTGTCACTCTATCGCAATGGCGATGCATTGCAGACAGCGGCCGGAGAGTGAGGAAATTAACCCGCTGGCTCTTTAGCGTAGAGATGGTTTCATCAGACTGCAGAAGAGCCGTGAACAGAACTGCTTTTATAAGACACAGAGCTGGAGTGCTACAGGGTGAAATTCCGCCCTCAAAATCTAAGCCACAGAGATGCTTTACAGAGGCAACGGTACGATATTCCCTGGGCCTGGATCCCCAGGAAGCACACCCATGCCAACAGTAGCAGGGAAGAACTCCCTAAGCTGGTAGGAAGGAACCGTAAGAGGAACCCGGCTTAAAGGGGGGGGGAGCCCATCCCCTACTGGTGGGCACCAGAGGTACAATAATCTTAAATGTCTAATCTATAGTGGTCCATTTCTGCTGCAGGAAACTGACTTTAAACAGTAACTAAATAAAAAAAGAAACGTCTTTGGATATTAATGAAACATCAAACATCGTATAGAGGACTTCTTGACTGTTAACGTTAAAGACTGCTGTTAACAAAGAGTTAACGGCCTCGACTACCCTGAACACGGTGTACAGCGTTCCCCGGTCCGCGAGGGGACACACAGAAACGGGAAACCACTAAAAGCTGACCAATCGGAAAAGTAAATAATTCATAATGCTCTTCTCTTACCGACATCCTAATAAAGACAAAGCCTGCTCTTTAAGACGGGGAAAAGCTTCCAAGTTGGACCTGCATCAAAAAAAAAAAAAACTCTTTTGGGAAAGGTCAGTACTCTGACATGTATGTCAGTACATACTGCCTGTATGTTTCAATACTTACCATAACCCCATTGCAGGATGTTATACCACACTGCAAACTGGAATTGGAAACTTGAGCTGACCCTAACCTCTAAAATCAATTCAAATTGAAAATGAAGTTTTTTTTAATGAAACACCAGAGTAGATACATTTTAATGGTCTCTTGTAGAAAAAAACCAGAGAAGATATGCCAGGTTTTAGTGGAAAACCAGAAGGGTTTGCTAAGCACAACAGACGACTGAAAGCGGAGAACGGCCCCATGGAACGGTCGGCGAGCAAACTGAACCCATCATTAGCAGAAACGGAGCACCAGTGCTGATAAAAGACATGCGGCCCGGTCCAGCCCGCTCAAGCGCGATGCCCGTGCACCGCTGAAGACGGACGTCACACAGCAGAGAGGGTAAAAGTGGAAGCAAACATCTTTTACAGCCTCACCTACTACTTTAAACCAATGCAAAGTTCTCAGCTGAATAGAGAGGTTTAGACCCATAATACACTTTCACAATCACACGGGCAATTAGATGCATCTTTTTGGATCTTACCCTTTTAAAATATACAGCCTAAACCACTGACTGGTTTCTACAGCCCTCATCAGCACCGGCCAACCGAAAGTCAACGCATCCTAAATATCCTCATCCCAGCCCACTGACCAGGAGTCCTCCTTTAGGCCGCAGAAATTAAAAAGCTTTTGGATCGCTACAAACTGCTGGCCTCCAGGCCAGAGCAGCAGGGATCCACATGGGGTTTGAACCCACAACCACCCCACAAGCCTGGGGTCCCGGGGGCCTAAACATGGCTGCTTCCGTCACTAATCGCGCCGTGGTGAAGCTCCTCGGAGCTATTCACCGTCCGCTGCATGGACACGCTGGGTTACCGCAGCCTCGGGTTCGAGGGAGAGAAAGGAAAACAAAAACGGACGTGCGTGCGCAGCATGTGCTCAGCGTGCGTGTCACTCTCGGGCGCTTGACCAATCACATGCGTCCGCAGGCCTCCCGGAGCTGCTGCTGCCACCGCCCCCCACCCCCCTCAGAATATGGTCAGTGTCGAGAAAGCAAAACAGGCCATTATTCAGAGGCATCAATCTCGCAGCCTGACCCAGGGGCTGAGGACCAACAGGCAGGCTCTCCTTCTGGTTTGCCCCGCCAGTTACACGTTACCGTTCATTCCCCCATCCTGGGAAGTCCCCGAATCGAAGAGATGGCTGTCCCCATACCCATCCAGCAACCAGGGAAACGGCAGAATGGCCGTATGTTTCAATACGTCACTCATCACAGTACACAAGTAACGCTCTACCCTGATTAGTAAGCGAGTAATTAATTACATTTTGACATGCAGTGTGGTGAACATTAAAAAAAAAAAAAAGGATCTTCAGGAGTGGCTCAAACCGCTGGGTGCGCCACCAACAAAACAATGGCAGGAGAACAATCAAATCCCTGGGCGACAGGACTTTCTCTCTCCCCTTTCAAAAAGGTTTTCCTCCGAACACAAGACCTGACCGAGGCCACAAACCTCCCTCGTTAATCTTTTCTTTCCACGAACATCGAGTTTCGGGTTTCACGGACATCAGCCGCTGACTGAAGGGGTTCCAAGGTAAAACTTGTTTAAGGCTTCGGATCGATTACGGCCCCTTTCGCTACGCCTCGTTTTCGCCTGGTCCTGAAACCCTCTCTTTCCTGGCGTTCGACACAAAGGCACGCGTCTCTCCCAACCGATAACAATACTGGGGGAAAAAATAACATGAAATAACATATCTTCTTACTCAAAAAACGCAACTGATTTTCTCCCGCAATCAAATTTGGAGACAACCGCTTTCGAACCTGGGTCACTTCTACACAATCCCAGCGCAGCCATTGAAAAGAGGCGCTTGGTGGGGAATAGAAATGCCATAACTCAAGTGCCCGGGAGACAAACCCTCTCCTCCCTATAAAGGAGGGTGTGGGTGGGGGGTCCATATTAAAAGATTCTTTTGTTCGCAGATATTTAAAAAGGAGTGAGAAATGGCAGCGATTGGGAGAGGAAAATGAAAAGCCTGTGACCATTTGAATGGGGGGTGCGAGGGTATCAGAGAAAGCTTCACATGATTCACACATTAAGATAATGGGCCTTTCCCCCCCACTGTGTACTGTTCTGACCTCATCCACTGCCTCTGTGGTTCTGCGGAGCCCCCACTGAACCCACCTTCTCTCCTCCTCAGCTCCTTAGCAAACAACGTTATACAGGAGAACAAGTCACATTGCCCGATTCCCGCCAGGACACATTTTGTAGCAGTGATTAATAATCGACTAAGAACTCGTGTTTGGAAGAAATATTGTAACTCTATATGGGTCGACGTAGCCTGGCTACAGCTCCGTTACTGGGGGGGGGGGGGGTCGGAGCAAGCGCGCTCTCTGCCAGAGAAGGGTCGAAAGGCGCACAGTGTTCGCAAGACAGCTCCACGCCAAACGAGGGGGCGCTGCCGTTCCAGCCGGCCAGCGTCAGCACGGAAGCCATTAGGCAGCCGCCCAGCTCCGTCAGGAGCGGCAACAGTCAGGCATACAGGGCACAGCAGGAGGACACGCGCACGGAGCGAGGCGGAGGTCCCAGGTGTCTTCTTTTTACCGCCGAAAAGGCACGGCGCAGGAGGCTTAGCGACGTGCTAGCTGAAAACTGCATCAGACATCTTAAACCGCTAAGGAATCTAGTGTGGCTCACTTCTGTGGGACAGACTAGCCTTAGATAAAATCCCAAAACTCCGGCTCCTCACTTCACCAATAACGGAGGGCTGTTAACATGCTGAAGACGTGTCGTTTCTAAACTGTACCCACATTTAAAACACAAAGGCAGACGGTAAACACGCAGCGCATTTTGAAGTTCAGAAATGTTTGAAGAAGAAGAAAAAAATCGCCACATGGTCAGTGCAGACATAACACATGTTCGGAGACCCCAGGACTCCACCCATCTTAAAAATATACCCTAATTCTTCCCTTTGATGGCAGCCATTCCAAGCGGGCAGAAGATAAACAAGTCCAAGGCGCGCGTTTCGTTTATGGTTTTAAATACGCAGCAGGGTGCGCCTCAAACGAGAGAAGAACATCAAAGCATTTCAAAAGGATCCCATTTTCACCCCAACCGGCGGTTTCAACCCCGAACACACGGGGCATGCGACGTCCGTTCCGCAGAGCAGGCGAGACGGGAAAGCGCGGCACTCACCTCACACCGATGAGAATGGAGATGAGCATGGAACAGATGGGGTCAGCGATCATAAGGTCGTACTTCTGCATCAGGAGGGCAGAGATGATGACACCAATGCTGCCCAAGGTGTCGGCCACGATGTGCAGGAACACCCCTGCAAAGCGTGCGGCATTAGGGCAGACGTCGTTCCAAAAACACAGCTTATAACGTCCACATTCATATATTGCTGAAGAAATTCCGGGTACGTATCTTGCTAAAGGAAACAACCGTGGAGTGGAGTGGGATTTCCACCAGCAACCTTTCAGTTATACGCCTGTCACCTTAACCACTACCCCCACAAGATTCCTGCGTGATACATCAACTAAAAAAAAAACAAAACAACTTTTTGCCACTCATTCCTTGACTTTACCCCCCCTCCCCTCCCCTCCCCTCCCCATGTCAATCTGTGCAGCTGGGTTAAAAACACAGCTATTATGGCCATAATCACAGTTATCAAATAAATTGCTTACATGCAACACATTTTTTTTTTTGTGTGACCCACTTTCAATTATAGTATGACGGTAATTACAGAAAATAGCATTGGAATAGGCGTGCGTACCATCACATAAACCTGGAATTAGCTGCAAACCAGAACCACTAAGATAAAGAAGAAGTCGACTAGGGGGCAGAAATGGACATTACGAATTCGCTACAAACGTACAACGTCATGATGTCCAACGTCACAAAGTGTTCCAAAGTGTCAGTTACCCAGTAGGAAACTGTCCCAGTTCCCCCCCATCTCTTTCATTGTCCAATTCAGCCCCAGTAACTATGTGCGAATTACACGTCACTCTACCCAGTGCAGGCCCCCCAAACAGCCCAGTTCCCCCTCAATCGTGCTTCTTTTGGAGACAATCTACTCTCTTGCGTCGTAACTCTCGCTGAACGGCAGACAAAGGAACTTAGTGACAGCAGCCCAAAGAGCCCAGCAGATGTCCTTGTTCATCCTAGCCGCAAAAAGAGAACCTCCCCTTATACGGTCAATTTGTTACATCGTTGATTATAAACATTACAGTACCAAATTATGCAAGATTTGGTTGTCCTCACCAATAAAGTCTGAATAACGGAATCTCAACACTAATTGTATTTTGAGTTAACTGTTGGTACTTAACACCTTCAGTTTGTTTGGCAACCAATGTCAGAACATTTAAAAAATGTATCTATCAAAATTAAAGGCAGTAAAAAATATTTTAATTCAACCTGAAAAGCCACTCTAACTTAATTTACTGCATCCTATAGAATGAAACCATTGACAGTCTCTGCTTCCCCCTGTCGGCCAATTGAGGTACTACAAATCGAAAGAGCAGCAAGGTACCTTCCAAAATCTGTTTGCTGGAGCCCTTTCCGGGTGTATGGAATTGTTCATCTGAAAAACAAAGTGTACACAAAACTAATACCATAATTCAGAAAAAATATATATAACGATCATTACCTTTAGCACTTTCTAGTTTATTGCCATAAAAATCTAAAAAGATGTGATATTTAAATAAACCGCTTTCATTCACTAAGGTAAAACAAACTCCTCATCACCAGCCACCCAGTGGACAGCAGGAGAAGTGATGCAGGGCTGAACTAACCATGATAGTGTGGCTCATCGTGCGAGTGTCCGTGTCCATGCTTGGACCCGTGACTGTGCCCGTGGTCTCCGTGACTGTGCCCGTGGTCTCCGTGCGCCCCACCGTGGCTGTGTCCATGACCTACGCTCCCGTTGAACAAGGAGTGGCTGTGACCGTGACCTGGAAGCAGAAGACCGATTACATTCAGGAAGAAAGATAGTCAAACGGAAAAAGCAGACCTTTTCCAATGGGTTTTTTTTTTTCCCCCACCCCTCCACAATTAATTGTATCTCAGCTGCACATACTTGTGTCATAGTACATACATAGCAGCCAGGACTGAAAACATCCAAACAATCTCTTTCACAAACATCCATTCAATTTAGTAGCATGCTGAAGGG
>JAOYSI010052904.1:14840-25412 GCA_025775065.1 Hiodon alosoides
TACCGGCTGTAGGTTTCCATGCGACGGAGAACCCAGATCCCGCTGCTGCCTGACGCGGAGCCCCCAACATCCCTCCCCTCCCGCCGAACCCGGCTTTTCCAGTGCTGCCGTGATGTAAGTTTAGGGTTACGCAACCACCAGTTTCTGTCACAATCCATTATTCTGGGGTTGGGGGCAGGAGAGGGAGGAGGGAAGCGTGCGAGGGGGAAGGTTATGAAGGGGGCACGGGACAGCCCGTGTGCCAAAAAGGGATGTGGGGATGTTGGTTCTGTTTTTTTTGTTTGTTTTTTTCCCTTTTGTTGATGATTTGGACAATAGGTGAGAGAGCGGAGACTGAACATGCTTCCCTGTCCGACCTCATTGGAGCACAAACGCTCTGCTGGGACGGGTTGTTGACAGTCTGGAGTGAAAGCGATCAGTACTCCTGCCGAGGCACTGTGTGTCACGTTGTCTCAGGTTAACCTCGATCTGAAGCAAAAGTGTCGGTAGAGAAGTCTCGCACCACAGCCAGGGCTGGTGCAGAAAGCAGCGATCCCCCTTCTGTTAACCAAGCGGACACTAGGGAGAAACCAATAAATCGTTTTTGCTTTTGTTCCTCCAATGCATCGTGTCAGGCAAATTTGTGTTTGGTCTCCTTTACATGATCAGGGCCATGAAAATCTTGTGTTGTGTGTGTGTGTGTGTGTGTGTGTGTGTGTGGCTATTTTTGTGCTGTCAAAATGACATTCTGTTTGGGGTCTGTGAATGTGTTGATCTTAAATGGCTTGTTTAATCCAAGTTCAAACCGTTAAAAAATAAACCCTGATGGACAGAGCACCTCTCTGATATGGTCTGGGTGCAAAGCACTTGTGGCTGGCTAGGCTCGCAGCATGTGTGTGTGTGCATGTGTGTGTTTGCACGTGTGTGTGTGTGCACGTGTGTGTGTGTGCATGTGTGTGTTTGCACGTGTGTGTGTGTGCATGTGTGTGTGTGTATAGGCTCTCGGCTATGCCTTCTGCAGCGTTAACGGGGCTCATGTTAATTCAAAAGGCCATAATAAGTATAAGCCATAATAAGTGATTCTCCCCCACCAGCTATCTGAGTCATGGGCGAGTCTCTGTCTCTCTCTCTCTCTCTCTCTCTCTCTCTCTCTCGCTCTTTTTCTGTCTCGCTCCCTCTCTCTCTCTCTCACTTCCTCCCTCGACGCTCTCTCTCTCTCTCTCTCTCTCGCTCTCTCTCTCTTTCTCTCTCTCTGCTCACAACCGCAGCAGTCGCCGATCAGCGGCTCTCACACAGACACTGCCATCAGTGGCTCTGGCAGTGTTTTGCGCGTGCTCTCTCGAGGGGGAAAGGATATATCAGGGTAGAGTGGATGCCGGCCCGTGAGCAGGCAGAGCCGGGGCATCGGCGGGGGGTTTGCTGACCCTGCGGTCTCATTGCCGGGCTGCGACGGGGTGAGTACTTACCGGCTGTGTGCATGCACCTCCGCTCCACCGCTGGAGGGCCCCCCCCTCCCCCTCCCCTCTGCCCCGCGGACAAGGGGTCTCTCCATCCCCCCGCCAGAGGCCGCGGTGTACTGGTAAGAGGGAAGGAAGTTTTTTCCTTTTTGGTGCTGATCAAGGGGGCGGTTGAGGTGAGATGCGGTTCCTTTGAACCAGGCAAGCGGGAGAGAGCACAGATCAAAAGTTTCTTTTAACTTGGGAAGCTGAACAGCGAATGGGGCGAGACGACCCTAATCAATCCTCTTGATGTGGAGAAAGCATCGTTTGTCTTCCCTTCTTTACCCTCCACTTTGATCCCGCACCAGAATGCGTTCTCTTGGGCTTCATTACCTTCTGAAGCGCCACTTGAAGTGCTATAAAAACACGGCGGAAAGCGGGTCTTGAAGAAGATCCGTGGGTCAGTATTGGCGGTGGTTAACGGATTTCCTCCCCTCGTCGGTTTTCATTGCGTGCACCGAGCGAGGCTGCGTTAACCTCAGCCCTATCTCTGAGGTGCTGCCGTTCTTCCTTAATAGAGAGGTCGAGCAAGATGTTCGGTTACGGGGGGGTAAATGGGAAAGGAGGGAAAAGGTCACCAGACAGGATGCCCTTTGTTATCTGATGGCTTTTCACTCGTTTCGGAGACGAGCAGAGCTGCGGGAATGATTTAGCTCGCGAGGGGTCAGAACAAGATTGTATCTGAAAACGTTAAAGGGGCGCGCAGGTGACTTTTTTCTTGGTGGGGCGAGGTCAAGGTCCTGTCTGATAATTGGGCACTCGCCAACTGTATTGCTCATTGTTGTGCCTGACCCTTACTGTACGGGTCCTTTGCTACTCAATGGCTGGTGACCTCTGACCTTGACAGTGCGGGCCACCCCTCGAAGTTGGACCCCTCTGTTGAAAGAGAACGAGCTGCCACTTCTCTGTGACACTGAAGAACTACAGGGCAGGTCACGACATGTAGTTTTACTAATATGTAAATGCATGGTTTACTGCCTCCTACATTTCAGTAACAGAGATGGACTTCACAAATTACTTGTTTAGATGTATAAATATAGCGCTGTTCTATATGACCCATGGCTTTTAATTCTGATAGCATATGGCATGCTCACATGTTAATATGTGGGAATTAATTGCTTGTGCAATTGAGTTTGAATTTTTGATAATAAATAAGTTACTTATTTCTGTGCCTTTTGTCAGTCTGGTCCTTGGTGGATATGCGATCTCTGCAAATTCACGTTTCTGATTCCTGTTGGAGATAACCCTTCCAGAGGAAAAATATATGTATAATATATTTAAGATTTGTGATTTAATCCAGTCAAAACATCACATACTTTGTCCTCCCCTTTGCTGTGCGTGTGTCGACACAGCTTTAAATGTACCACCAGGGTCAATCATAGACTGATGAAGTGCATCTGAATTTGAGAAGAATTTGAAGAAGTGAAGGTCTTTGACTAATTTTTCCAACTTGCAACTAGCTAGCTTCTGGCACTCCAGCTGCAATAAAGCCTGCTGACAATTCACTTAAAAAAAAATTCATGAATATAAATAGCAAATACAGTGATTACAGAAATTACAAACATCCACAGACCATAAGGGAGAATGAAATTTAGCCTTAAACTACGTGGACAAAGAGAGAGGTTAACTAGTTAAGCAGCTATAAAATGTGTCATACAGAAGAAGGAAAATCATTATTAGCGCTGGTTGGGTGACTAGACTACCAGGCAACGGATCTCAGGACATATAAAACTAACTTGATACCAAAAGTAGCCACTGGTTAGCTAACCAAATAGGTAACTTACTGAGATTGTTTCTTATTCATTTAACTTACGTGCTAGCAAACATGAAATACTGCAGTGTACATATTCAAGTCATCGCTATATCAGTATTTCTGGGAAGACAAATATTTGTGTATGTATGACAGCCTCTCCGTCATTAATTAGTCCAAGCTGCTACTGTGCAGCTGTGCTTAGTCAAGTGTGCTTCCAGAATTTGAGTCGTGAAAGAAGTATAACATTAATAAAGGAACCTGAAACCTATAAAACTTAATGATGGAAAACCACATTCTATGACGGAACAAAGGCCTTAATTAATTCCAACCGAAATATCATAGAATAGTTTTTTGTTTTTTTCTTTCACATTAGATTTTCCACTCTTTTGGTTTCCGAGATTTAAAGGTGACGTCATTGTCCTGATCTGTTCTTCCTGCTTGACGTCGGCAGATCAAAGCACGACTTACAATGCGCGACTGACACAAAACAAAGTCTGCCTTTGATGGTTATTGATGGGCCCTGCATACAGTTTACTGGCTTTGACCATTCTTATACCGGTGTGTTTTAGACCCGTTTTGCTCAGGTGCCTTACAGACGATCGCAGCTGCATTGTTTAGCAAAGTCAATCTGATGGTTTTGACACTTTTCACAGCCTAAATCGTTATTGAAACAGTGTATAAGGGAATATAAAGTGTTGGATGTCGCTGCAGTTCTGTGATAGTGAGGAGAAGCGCTTCAGCTCGGAGGCGTGTTTATGTGATCATTATGTCTAATGATTATAAACCTACGATTTGTTCATGCTCCTTCTATACATGCGCAATACTTGTGTTTTCTACCGCGGTTAAATGGGTTTAAATTAACTTGCATTGCCCTTTTTGCATTACTAGTCATTTATTTTGTACTGATATGGAAGACAGCGGATGCCATTGGATTAAACTGGAGAACCGATGCTGAACAAGTCCAGTCCTCATTGGATTTTACTTTAGAGATGACAACCCATGCCCCACAGGGTCACCACATACGGCCCGCACACAATCAGAGGACTGGCTGCAGTTTTTATAGGAGTAAGTGCTTTTAAATATGTTACTTGTTAACTGATGTGTTTTTTTGGGGGGGGTTTTTGTTGCTCACAGAGAAACGTCCTGGGCTATACAACATTTTCTGTGGAAGACTTGTTGAAGTCGAAGGAGCAGCAATTAACTCTTAACCTGAGGTAAGGCTTTGAAACGGCACTTTATCACCTCTGCTTTGCAGGCAGACACTAAAAGCACCTTAAATTACATGGTGTGGCACTGTTATCTGCTGTATCTTTTTTAACAGTATCGCAAATCTATGACCTACCTTGCAAGTTCTTCATAATAGCTTTAAAAGAAGATTTGGGAGAAGAAGTCTTCATACTTCCTCAACACAGTAAAACCAAGGCAGATCGGTTCTCCTGACTGGTACAAATACCCACAATCCCGTTTGCTTTCATCTCTAGGGTCGTGCAACCCCCCTAGGAATACACGGCAAACAGTTTATAACCAGTAATTTACATTATATAAAAAAAGCAGCGTTGAATACCTATAAATTAATAAAGTTATCTACTTGGACATCATTTATAACTGCTGAGCGTTTTAACAGTGCTATTATCCTTAGCGATAAAGTCACCCATATTTCTGCCAAAGCTGCTTTTTTAGACATTCTTCTTTGTGAAAGTGGTTGCAAGCCTGTCACAAAATGTTTCACCCCGCGCAAAAGTTAACGTAAATAGCTGGCTCGAAGGAGCAAGCTGGCAGTTGGGAGGAGGGCGTGGTGAGTGCAGAAGTGGACTGCCTGCAGAGAACACAAAGTGCGTTCACAGTGGGTCAGAGACGCCCTGTCAGCGCGGCTAAGGGTCAAATGGCTCCAACAACAGCTTGTAATTCAGGACCAATGGAGCATCGATCAAAGACTGTTCTCTGAGGAAGAGAGAGCACACAGAGCAGAGCGGGCGGTGGGGAACTGGAGCGAGGTTTATAACACTTTCAGGGGTTTGCGGCAAACATGCTCACACACCGACACTTGCCTTGTTTTATTACCAGAATCCAAATGTCGTCTACTTAATGCAGGTGCAGCAGTGCAATTATTTGTTTAGGGCCTAGCTGCTGTTACTGTCATGTCAGTCAAAACCCAGAGCTCTGTGTATCGCTATTAGCCCATTTTTTCCTGTTTTTTCTTTTTTTTTCTTTCATGGCCCTGGGTTCTTCCTTATTTCCAAAGGGTGAAGCAGGGCCCCATGTTGCAATTATTGCTGGTATGATTGACAGAAGCCGCTGTCAGGCAGTGCATTACTCAGCTAGATTGTGTAAAGTAAACAAACGCTTAAAGAACGGTGTGCTAGCAGCAAAGCCTGCTTCTGGTGGTTGCTTTTCCCCTGTGGCGTGTTGTATTCGCGTAAAAAAGAGGAAGGAACAAACACCCCTCCCCAGGAAAGTTATTTTTAATGAAGAAAAAGAAGAAAAAACGTGTGTAAATTGTGTAAATGCTGGGTTTTTTTTGGTTTTCTCGAGAATAATTAATTTCCGCCAGGGTTTCGCACCAGGGGCACATCGGAATTTGTTGAGTCTTGCCGACTTTTTCATTGGGAACATTAAAGCGCAGGAGTGACCTCAGCTTTCAGCGCGAAGTTAGTTTGCTGAAGTTCGGTCAAAGGGACCTGCCACACTACCGTACAGATAACGCCTCTGGCCTACGTCTTACTGTCACAGTGGCTGCTTTATTCATTCTAGCAGTCATGTTTGTGTTTGAGTCTTGGCAAAGTATTGGTGGTGGATATAAATACAACAGCCATTTACACTACTGCAAATCCGCATAATGTAATATATATATATATATATATATATGTTCTACTGATGTTCTACTGATGTTCCCTCTCTCCCACCCCAGCCCAGGCATTGCTTGGCCAGTTGTGCCCACCATTATGTGTCTCATAATCGGTGCCTTTACCAACAGAACCAGTCAGGAGGACCATGGGATTTGGGTTTTTTTTTTTCCCCTGCGCGTTTTAAGGAGAAAATTGTTTGAGAAATTCCTGCAAAAAGAATCCTCACTATCACTAGCACAGCTCTTAGAATCTGGTTTTTCAGTCCCATTCATTACCACCTGTGATGCACAGTGGATATCTATTGTCTCAATGTGCTCTGTGACCAGAAGAATGGAACTAAGGATATAATTCAGAGTCAAAATGCAGCGAGTCACAAGGCCATGGATGGCTATAAAAAACAGAATGGGCAAAACAATTCAGCTAAGTGATCACCAAGAATGGACAACTGAGGACTGGACTTATCAGACCATGCCCGGTCCGAAAAAGTCCCCGGACCCATCCTGGCACACGTTAGGTTCCTTGATACCAATCGTGCAGCATTTGAACGGCGTATCTCAAAGCTGTTGCTGACCAGGTGCAAGCCTTCATGGCTGCATGTGCCCCTTCGTCACTTAGATACTTCCACCAGGATAATGCGTCATGTCACAAAGCACGTCTGAGAATGGCTCCAGGAACACTGACAGCGAGTTCAGTTAACTTGAGTGGCCTGCACAGTCCCCAAGACCTGAACGCAATTCAGCACCGTTTGTATGAGATGGAACGGGTTGTTTGCATCATGAATGTACTGCTGCAGAAACTGCGCGATGCTGTCGCGTTAGCGTGGCCCAACATCCCAGTGGGGATGATGCAAGACAGAGCTCGTATAACAAATCTCAACTTTCATTGCATTTCTCCACTAACCGAATATAGTACACCCTTTGGACGTATCTCAGTTTTTTTTGTGATTTTTCGTGAAACAGGTAAAGTCTAATAGAATGGCACGGATATGAAGTAGCAACAACGACACGCCCTGGGTTCCGGTTAAAAGGCTAGGATTTCACTCTGCGCCTTTGTTTGCGAAGCGGAGGTCAACTGCCTGCCTGGATCCATCATTTGCAAAGAGTGAACACACACAGCCTTCTCCGGCGCCAGCACTGCAAGGAGTACCGAGTTGCTAGCTGTGGACCGCTACAGATGGCGGAGCCCGGACGCTGAGCCGGCGGCCAATCCAGGCGGACGCCTTAACGATGGGGATCTTGTCCTTCGCCATTTATTTTCCGCTAGTGACAGCCTTCCAGCAGTCACTGTTCCCGGGGATTTAGGCTCCTGCAAGTCGCAAGGACGCACTTCAACTGCAGAAACGGAGCTTCACCGCACGTTGCCCACTCTATAAAGCTTTATTGAGCCATGATGTATTGCGCTTGTTTAAACCCTGGCTACTTAACATGTCATTACCACAACACAAGTAGGCTGCAGCCTTGTTCCCAGTTGCACCGAAGGATTAATCACTCTCGCGTTCCACTGGGCCGAGGTGTGGAATGTCTGATGCCAGCCGTCGTTCCCAAGGCCACGCAGTGACACTTTTACGATAACGTGCTGATTTCTCCAGCAGGGTTTTCTCCACGTGTTCCTCTATGCACCCCATTGCTGTAGCAATCAACATTTCGGGATGCATAAACAGAACGGTCTATATGCTGATGTATTCTGAAATGTCATTTCAGACTGTTGAAGGAGCTGCCGGTCCAGCTGGGATCCCTCCTCAGCAGCCGATAAAACCCTAATTCCCATTCATGGCAACGCAAGATCAATGAATCTGCGCTTTTGTTGCCTTGCAAAAATATCTCTCTAAAATTATAAACGAGGATTTTTAACACCCTATCGAGATGGCGTAATAGTATGAGGTCTGTAAAACGTCAATGCTGTAAAGAGATAACAATCAAAAACATGCTTAACTAACACAAAACCTACCCATCATAACCTAAGCCTAAACATCAAAATAAGGAAACAACAAGTAATCTAAGCATCGGGGGGGTTTCAGGACTGAGGCATGAGGTACTGACAGAAGAGGTACGTTTTCAGTTTCCTCTTGAAGATGGTGTAGACCTCAGATCGTCTGATGTCCTCAGGAAGGGCGTTCCAACATGTCGGTGCAAGTACCGAGAAGATTCGGCCAGACGATGTTCGCATCCCTAGGGGAGGGATCACAAGGCATCTGGCAGGAGAGGATCGCCAGGATCTGGTGGGGTTGTACGCTGAGATTAGCATGCGGAGGTAGCCAGGAGCTGATTCAGTGGTAGCTTGGTGAGTGAGGGTGAGGATCTTGTGGTGGATCTGAGCAGCAACGGGGAGCCAGTGGAGTTCAATGAGGAGGAGGGTGGCATGAATGAACTTCCTTTCATTGAAGACCACCCGAGCATTGTGAATTAACTGGAGAGGTCTGATCGATGAAGCTGGCAGGCCGGCCAGAAGAGAATTGCAGTAATCCAGGCGTGATATCAACAGTGGACCAGGAGCTGTGTGGATTGTTTGGTTAGAAAAGGACGGATCCTCCTGATGTTACTGAGCATGAATCTGCAGGATCGAGTCACTGAAGCAACGTGGTCCAAGGTGACTCCCAGATTCTTGACTGGGGAACTGAAATGTTTTATATCACATGTAAATGTGGAAAGGGTTCTGAATTCTGCATTTACAAACAATATATCCAGCTTATGTCAACCTCTTTCTTCAGGCTGACATATTGTATTTATTCCGAGATCCAAATATCACCAACCACTTATAGTTCAAGTCTTTTCTCTATGACACCTGATCACATCCTTAGGACCAGTTTTCTTGATAGAAAGAGAAATTATACCAATCCTTGAGCAGAGTTTAAAGTACTGGGGACATGATATCAAAGATGAGTACCCATACGGCCTTGGCTGGTGTGTAGGTTTTGTGCAATTCCATTGGACAAAGCCGAGGGCTATGTCCACTGATAATAGCCACCAGACACAATATTCTTAAAAATCCCTCTGGCCACTTGTCACTAGTACATTGGAAAACTCACTAAATCACAACAATTTTAAGCCTTGTTTTGGTGACGTGAATCAGGCTCTTGATTGCAAACAGACGGCTAAGACCGATGTCGTATCCTCTGAAACACACTCACAGGCGGAAAACAAATGCATGGTTATTTTTTGACATTTGCTTCCTGGTTCCCCGTCTCAGATGTTGTAATGGCATCCGGTGTGACATATGTGGCACAACTGTCTAAACAGCTTAGGGAATGTACTGTGTGCTTTTGAAAGCAATACACTGCTAACACCGCTAATTTTGTTACCGTCGACTGTCCGCTTGACAGTCAGCTGTGCTTCTGTTTTGTGTGTTTGCCAAGTAAGATAAGAAAATAAAGCTTTTTCCAGTTACAAAGATTACATTGATTGTGATACGTGCGGGAATTTCTCCATTTCTTCATTTTCTTGCGACGTTGCCGTTCTAAGATACCGGAAGAGAGCATCTTCCGTAGGGATGGGCGAAACTTTCCGTTTTTTTTATCTGATCTGCCTCTGTGATCTTGGATGTTGATTACACCTTATATGCTTTTAATGTGGAGGGGAAGGGGAGTTTTGTGATTAACTAAATAACAAAAATGCAATAATTCCTGCCAGTAGCAATGCTTGCAATGCAATGGGTGTTATATTTCTGAACCTTAAATATTCAGCCCAAGAGTTTGCCATTACAGATTTTTCCTATAAAAACTAGACCTAAACATAGGCATAAATTAATTTAATATAAAAATATTAATATTAATGACTACTGTTAATACAGTCACAGAAATGTTCTGTATTTTGCACAGAGATCCTGAGTTGGACAAACTTCCTTATATAAGAGGCATTATCCACTGCAGTATGTCTGATTAACCATGATTGCGATAGAACAGACATACAGACAGCAGACACACACAGTCAAAAACCGCTGCAGGCTTCAATAGCAATGCAACACACTTTCCAAATACCTGAGTCTTTGTCCTTGTTTTTTAATATTTTGCATATTATTTTGCAGTATGATCCAGTTCTCTGAAGCAAAGGATAATGATCAAAAGCAAATTGCCCAGCCGTAGTCCTATCATGGCAGGTAAAATCTTCAAACAGGATACCAAATTCCACTGAAATTTTGCACTGATTACTGGATATGGGTAATCCTAATTTTAGAAAGTTGTAGAATCCTGATGCCAGACACTTGTTGACATATGTTATACCACAATGACATTGATGTGGTACATAAGAAGCGGTGGACCAGATTTGAAAAGGGAAGTAGTAACTTCAAACTTCTTCCCTAGATAAACACTTTTGTTGCAGTTGTACTTTTTGTACTCTGTGTCTGATCTGTGCATGACGTCTTTCACATCTCAATCAGAGAGACACGCGCACAGAGGTCAACAGCTCGAGAGGACTAACACATCATATTTGTTCAGACTCACCGATCAAATTGTACTTGTAAGAGCAACCGATTTGTCACAACGAAGTCAAACGGGATT
>JAOYSI010052915.1:0-25409 GCA_025775065.1 Hiodon alosoides
TATATATATATATATATATATATATATATATATATATTTTACTTCTAAGCGCTAGCACTAACAGTGGAACAGGGTTTTCCACATTGTGAAGGTTTAGAAGTCTCTGCACAGATTTTGTCTCTTTCAGTGCACAGATTTGTTGCGTATGTGCAAAAGAATGTCGCTTTTCTGGTTTTATAAGTGTGATTATTGTAGAGCATGGTCCTGAGTGTGTGTGTGCCTCTTTGCGTCATGTATCCCTAGCCAAAAAGTCCAATACATTTCAATAAGTTGACAGAGGCATTCATCTAAGGTGTGACTGTTTTTAAATTTGATTTTCATAACTAATTTCGAAATTGCCATATAACATTTCCATTACAGACACATGAAACTTATTGCAGATGCAATTGGAATGTAGTAGGCCCAAGCAATAGCAACTTGTGGCACGCATCCTGGAACCACACCCTCTAGCCTTGGGAACATAACATATCATATGCGTGCTGCATGCCTGGAGAAATATTCATATACCTCCCGATGGGAGGATGAATATTAAAAAGGACGAATATCAAACAAATTTTTCCTGTAGGAATTAACTAAAAATGGTTTAATCCGTTCCCAGCCCTGAATTTATCCAATCTATTCTTTAACAAAAAAAAATTTCACTCGTAAATAGGCTGACATAAATACATAAATAAAAATTTTAAAAGAAATTTACTGTACGTACATAACTTTTGGATGAAAAAAAAAACTTTTCAGTTATCCACACTAATAAAAGCTTTTCCATATTATCAAACAGTGGCGATCTTTTAGAAGCAAGAATTGTCACACCTTTTGCGACTTCAGCTGATTTAATAGCATCTTTTATTTTTAGTATGCTAGCTATAGTAGTTCTCGGCATATTAAATTATTTTGCTAAACTGCTGAGACGTGTACCACTTTCAAACTTAGCTATAATTTTCTTTTTAAATTCAATGGTGGTTCTCACCGCTTTTCTTTTTTGTTTTTTTGTCGTCACTGCACTTTTTACGACCCATGGTCACTTACAGTACTGTATTTATAAAAAAAATTAACTGTAAAAATTCGTAAATATCAAAAAGAAATAAAGTATTAAACAAGAGGTAATGCGCGCACTTTCAATCACCGCTCGAGACTGAGCCAACTGACGATCAGCTAACTCGCCGGCCATGTCGGAGGTGGGACGAATATAGTCTTTTCGGGCGAATATCAAACAAAAATATCAACGAAAAAATAGGACGAATTTCAAAAAAGACATATTAGCGTGGACGAATATTGGAGTTCCACTGTAATGCATTTTTGTTTTGCATATAAGTGCTTTTCATTGTTTTCCAGTGTTGCTAAAACCGAGTGAGCAGGACAAACACACCGTAATTCCTTAGGACCAACAGAAGTCATCAGTGCACAAGTTAATGGCTTGCAAATATAGGCACTGATGCAATCACAGATGTGATCTTCTTTTGTTCTAAATTTCACTGACAAGTTCAGAGCAATCTCCCTGTGAGTGTTGTTATAAAACCTTTTCAATTACATCCAGTCTCCTCTGTGTTCACCAAGAATAATTGATCCAAAGCAAAATCCAAAACAATCCGCTGCCTTTATCCCTCTGGTGGCTTTTTTGACTTTTCTGACCTTTTTCATTGCGATCTTTGTTATAATCTGTGACATAATCCTTAAATGCACTTGAAGAGAAGTCTGCTGGAATGGCTACATAAATATATTGTAGCGTTTCGTCGGAGTGCTACTACTCTGCTGGGTTCAAGCATGGAGTCAGACACCGATTTAACAGGAAGAAAAATTTCACTCTTTATTTCACGCATGCGCTTACGACTCTCTTGAAAAAGACAGAGCTGGCAGCGGAAAGAACTGACGAAGACACAGGAATACACAGAGGGTCCCCACACGCACAGTTAAACAAGCCCACGGTGAGGGACCCAACCCACAACCACAAAGACACCAGTAGTTATAGTCACCAAAACTAAACTACTACACAACACATTAAAGAAAGGACGAAACATAAGACACATTATTAACGCTATTTACAGTTCGGGGGCTAGGTTTCCCAGCAGCCCCTTAGGGGATGGCTAAAACCCATTGGCAGGGGAAACATTGCCTGCCATCCCCGTTACAATATATAGGATGAATCACACCCCGAAAAAAAAAAAAAAATACTATCACTCTTAAATAAAATAAATATATAAACACGAAAATAAAACTAAAGTTTGAAGAACTAAGTTGAAGAAAAGCAATAGAAAAAACCTGTATACCTACAAAATAAAAATAGAGCCATAAATCAATTTGTTAATGGATTAAATACTATCCAGTGGTTATTGGATATAAGATTTTTAAAGGATTCCAAATCGATAAACATGATAAGTATTTTGAACTTTGTTAATTTTTGATCATATTTTCATATCATGAAAATTAACATTACAGCTACAGGGTAAAATATTAGAGACTGGGCTTGTGCAATGCCTGCCTCAGATCAGGTTGCTTTAAATAAATTCCCTGATGCTCTAGATGCTTTTTGCTTGGCAGAGTTTTAGTACTGTTTTGCTTTTGAAAAATATTTGTTATCTTCTGAATAAACAAATGCAAATATAAGTCAAATTTTGGTTAAAGTCACCAGCATTCAATCAATGTGCATTCAAGAGCTTTGAAGCATTTGATGTTTTTTGTCCCTATGAACACTAGCCTTTTGAGAAAACATGAAAAGTAAGATTTGCAAACAATTAAACAAACATATAACTAACACTCGCCACTATCACACTCACAAAGACACACATGCACAACTTTATCGAAGGTTCCCAGACAGTTGTGAAAATGAGTGGGAGGCTTATCTGTAAAAAGAAAAAAACAAATAATTAGTGAGTGGGATATGTGATTTGAAAGTATGTACCATTCAAGCTGGAATAAAGTTAACAAACTTAAGTAGCAGGGTAACAAGCCATCTTTATGAGGCCGCTTAAAAATTGAAGGCAGCTACCATTGCATCTTCTAATGTGAACCTTGTATTAGCAAAACTAGTCAGTTCAGGACAGAAAGTTAGAGAAGCAGCAGGCTCTCTATTTCATACCCTAAAGGAGAAATAACTACTGCTTTTAAAGATGTCCTTAAAATGGTTAATATGCAGGAGGTCATGGATATAACTATGAAAAAACTTAATTGAATTTGTGAAAAAGCTTGTAGGGTGGCCTGTTCAGGTCCCAGTTTGAGAATTATGAATCAGCACTCAGACCTACTCCTGCACTGTGATTCAAGGTGGTTGAGTATGGGGTTCAGAGAAGGTGGAAATAATGACCTTTCTAACTGCAAGCTTTCTCAGACATGATAAAAATAAAATAAAATCCAAATACAGGAGTACCCCGACAGATGAGCCCCTGGATAACTCCCTGGAACTTGCTATCAGTAGCTACACCCCCTACCTCCACAAACCTGGCTGACACCATACAGTGCAAATGATCTATTATGTAGGTATATATGGAGAGATTTTGACTTTTTGAGGTTAACTTCAAAAAGTGTGGGCACCCCCAATATATATATATATATATATAAATATATGTTGTAAATAAAATAATGTTAATATACATCTTAAACTAAGTCCATGCATTTCTATTCAGTGTGTTTGGTTTATATCTTTAATTATATTTAATTCCTTAGTAAGTTTTCTGTTGCTTCAGGTGAATTCCAGTTATAATGTGTTAACCTGGAGACAGGGTTATACTATCCTGCCCAAACTAGTACAAAATTAAGTAGTTATGGTAATGCAAAGCTCACTTCATATCTTTAATGGATAAACAAGAGAAAGTGACATAAATGTAAAAAAATAAATGTGCTCACAATCTGGAAAACCAATAGTTCAAAAGCCCACACCTTTGTAGAAGAAAATATCCGTAGCAATAAGAAAGTACATGAATAAACTGAAAAAAATAAACTTTTGTCTATTCCCCCTGTCTAAGATAAGATAAAATGATAAGATGTTCCTTTATTAATCCTCCTTAGGGGAAATTCAAGATGCTACAGCAGCACAAGGGTAAGAGCAGATAAGATCAGACAAAACCTTCAGGTCCTGGAGTCCCAGGTCCTCTGCACATATAGCTCTTCTAGCAGGTAAATTATAGACTGGACTTTAATAGCCATTTCCAACCATAGCATTTGTTTTATTGTAACATTTTATGTTTTTTGGTTTTTTTTTTAAAATAAACTGCACTGCTTCACCGAAAAAATGGAATAATTAAATAATATTTCTTTAAATGCAATGAACATGGAAAAACCCTTATTACAAGCAAACAAATTTAAAAAATGTAAACACAATACTGTCAACTGCAAAAAGGTAGCATAAACTGTACACATCTCATCCCTTTTTCGAATGTGTGGGGAGAAAGTTTTCACATAAATTAAGTACTGTTCCTGTTCTTAATTTTGATATTGAATTCAAAAGTGTATTGAGTTTTCATTTAGTAAACAATTACCTAAAGAAAAATAGGCTTATATATGGCGTCTCTTATGTGTAAATTTTTTGACCCATTGTTCTATTACGCAACAAATATTTCGAAAAATGGGATGCATTCTTCTTTGGTTTTTGGTGTTATTGGTGCATTATCGCCACCTACTGGTCTGGATGTGGGCCAAAGACCCGAAGGAATCAACCCTGTTTCTCTCAAAAATAAAAATAAAATAATATAATATCAATATCAATATATATATCTGCAGCTTCACCCCTCAATAAACTCTTCATGTAATTTTCTCTCACTCTTACTCTCAATCTCTCTCTCTCCCTTTTATACAATCCACACTGCAATAAAACATGTCCCACTGTTTCCATTTCTCCATAATAATCGCATCTACCTGATGGATGTCTTCCTATTGAATTTAGAAATGTATTCAAGAATCCTATCATCAACCTAGTAAGTACTTTTTCTTTCTCCAACTTTCCTAATGAGAAACAGGCTTTACTTTTACAATGAAAATAGAGAACATTTCTGCTTCGCAGTACAATACATTGAGATGTGATGTTCTGCCATCTGCCACCCAAAAATAAATGTATTGATATCATTAAAACATATTTCAACTTGTCATCTGATAACCCCCCCGCTGTTATTGTGGTACAGTCAAAACACTTGGCCATTCAGATGCGCAGGACCTGCTAATGTAAAGCGTGTCGCTTTAAGCGAACACTGCCGCCTGACTAGCTCGTCAAAAATGCCTCAAAAGTCAGGGGCTCAAAAAAAAAAAAGCCAAAAAGAGAGGCAATGGCCAAATTTCTGGCCAAAAAAAAGTGTGAAGAAGGTGACAGAGGTGGCCTTGATCAAGTGGCTTCAGTAGGATATCTTTTCATGTGCCATAGAAATGTATTATTGAAGAACTTATTTCTTGAATTTACTGTTTACAGAAACGTTGATAATGGTTTCACTAAATTTCACAGCCGACCAACAGGAATCTGCCTCTGGAGTGCGGCTGAAACCAAATCAACACAAAACCATTTTATACATTTCACCATAAACAGCATATTCATGATAGGTTCTATTTATATCTAGGCCCAGTGGTGTAAGAAGAAATTTTATTTTGGGTGGGCCATAGAAGTGGAAAAAATTACAATCATAGACAAATTGTAAATTTTACTTTGCCACTGTCAAGGCCGGTGTTTTCAAAACAGCTCAAGGGTATCAGAGGCCTTGTAAGGGACTTGCTTTTGCCCTGCTCTTTAGCTCTAGGATGCTTTGTGAACATACCAAAAGCCATTGACATTCTAACCACAGGACACAGAATGTTCTACACGCTCTTTTTGACCAGCTTTGTTTTTTGGTCTTTGATCGTGAAGTGTCCAACAAGCTAAGGTAAATCAACCTGAGTTGACAACTCCATCTCAAAATCATATGATTATATTAAGGTAATCTTACATTTGATATTTTTCTCTTGATCTATCAGGTTTTATATTAAATAATATCTGTGTTACATTAAATATATCACTTATCGATGCCGATGCCCTGAGATTCTTTTAATTAATGTAGGCTAAAGGTAAGGTCTGCGTTTCACGGTAAACAGTAAGCTGACTATAAACACTATTAGTAGTGTTTAGTGATATCAGGTAGTTAGGAGCTTATTCAGATGTCAACGGATCACTATCGCAATAGCAAAGGTTTGTGCTGTCAGGTGTGATATAAGAAAAGCAATCTCAGTATGATGTTTAGGTCTAACTTGACTGGCTAGAGGCTGTCAGTAGGCCTACGTTTAATTGCCTGGAAAAGTGCCAAAGCAGGGCTGGTGACTATTAGGAATTTGGTAAAATATTTGTTTTTTTGGTTTAAGTATCTTTTATAAAACAGAACATGACTTTTAGATTTGTAAGGCAGGCCTCTATACAGGTTTGCTTTTGGTGCCAGCGTTTTTCACAAACATGGAATCATGAAGGGCAGTGTCCTTAAAGGACCTTTTCTGGCCTTTCCCTGCCCAGTTGAATTGGCTGGCCAGTTGGTCAGAGCAGCCTGCAGCATCCGCCTTACTGCCACTTCAGCGGAATGGGCCCTAAAGTCATAGGGAAGACACCTGACAAAACACAAAAAGCCTACTGTATGAAGGCAGGAGTAAGTAATTATTATTAACTTTTAGACTGATCATAAGTGAGTGAATCACCGTCTTCTGCAATAACAGATGATTTTCTGTTCTTTTTTTCTCTCTTTCTAAGAGGCCTTCAATGAAATGTTCTGGAGAGAAGAGGTGAGTTCATAGTTCATTCAGTCATTCATAACTCTTGTCAGAAGAACATAGCTGCCATATACCATTTTCCGCTGCTCCTCCTTGTCCCTCAGCATGACCTCTGCCTGATTGAACTCATCCATTAATGAAAGCAGCAGCTTAATGAGATGGGGTAGTTTCTGATCTGGTCGATGATGCCCCCATCTCTGTCCTCATCGGTTTTATATCATGCTTCATCTCTACCATCTCCTCCCTCAACTGACGATTTCTGTTATACCAATGTCTGTGAAGAAATGTTGTGCTTACTTAGCATAATTTAAAAAAAAAAAAAATGTTGGTACTTTTACAGGAGTTGGTGTTGTAGAATCATGACATATAACTAGATATAGCTAGTTCACTTCTCCTTGACTCATCACGCAAGAGCTGGCCTGGCTGATGTCTAAAACATAAAAAGGTCATGATAGGTAACAGGTTGATCCAATCTGTTTGTTTATGATGTCATAACATATTTTACATGTTCACTTTTCTCATTGACTTACCGAGCATCACCTGGCTTTGCTGTGGTTTCAAAAATTTCAAAAAATTTTCAAAAATTCAAATATCATATTAGTAAATATTGATCAGATCTCTTTTATCATTGACATTTAGATGCAAAAATGAATCTCACGCTAGTCTAAAGTGATCTGTTCATGTACCCACAGTAAGCTTGCCTCACGCCACAGGATAATTGAGTTGATTTTGGGCCTGATTCGCCCTTCTCGACAATCATGACTTCAGGCTAATTGAAACCCAAATTATCCTGTATTAAGTTTACACAGTTACGACTCTCCCTGTGTTCATGTACCCACAGTAAATAGAGATAATAACGCTAACATAACAGTAATACTAACATTAATTACATGTAGGAAACATTACATTATAATATACACAAATACACAACAATACACACTAATAAAAACTACAATACTAACACTAAACTATCAATTACAAAAATACTAATCTATGCTGTTAAAAGTATGCTGATCTCTCTCTATCGCTCTCATCTCACTTCCAGCTCTCTCACAAAACCCACAAAGAGAATGGTCGCTACACAGGCTATTAGGCGCACTGTAGAGCACGAGATCGGTACCTCCTGGTTCTATTGTGTTACAGAGCGCAAACAATGGAAGATTAGCCTCATTGATTACACCTGTTTGGTGAATTAATAGAAATATACCTTTATTATCATTGTATATGTTAAATTATATTCTTATTGCTCAACATCAAACGACAGAATTATAAAGTGTATATTATAAAGTGTATAATATATTATTATAAATATGTGTAGGGCTGTTTAAGTATGTAATTTAAGTGCAAAAATTTCAGTGTAGACAGTGCAGGTAACTACAGTTAGAAGGTTCTCTAGTCTTGGCAGTTTGGTTCAGATGGTCTGAGATAGAAACTGTAAATTTAACTTGTGGGCTCTGGTCCACATATAGTGCTGTCTGAAGTGCAAGGGAGTGTGAGTCTTGCAGATGGTGATGGCCGAGTGACTGTTGATATCTTCAAGGCTGCATGGTTCACTTCCTTAAATGAACTCAGAAAGCTTCTTAATCAGTGCTGTGGTATTGTTAGTCCCAGGTTGTATCCTTGGATATATAAATACCCAGGAAAATAAAGCTTTCTGCCATGAAATTGTGTGAGGGGCAGTCAAGGTTCTTATGTGTCTGTAACAGGCTCTCAAAGAAATACCACCACATCAGCTGAGCAAGAACGTAATGCACAGCAGAGTATAGGGCAGGTAGACTTTTTAAAAATATCATGAATTCTCACTAAAATGATGACGTTCTCGTAGTATTACGACTTTTTTCTCGACATGTCAGAGAACACAGATATGTGGGATAGATTTTGATTGTGCAGAAAGTGCACATGAGCAGAAAACTTGCTAAAACACAGGAGGTATTAAACTCCAGGAGTTTATAACTGAATTAAAGTTAATTAATTTATCATGAGGTGAAAAGGTGCCACATGCATATTTAAAGAGGTTAGGCTACTTCCCAAACCAAAAGACACAAAAGAGGAGGGAAGACTAAATCAGACCTGCATATGTGCTGACTCAGCAGGGATGATATTAAATGAGAAAACAAACACTGGACTTCAAGGAAATTATCAGAGACTTTGCTGTAAGAAAAGTCAAGCGACTTGCATTTGGACCTAAACACTAGTCAGCAGCACATCACAAGTCATACAGCTGCAAAGATGGTTACAATACAATAAGCTATACATGTGGGTAAGCCTCTGTTTATGTATATTATTATTATTATTATTATCATCATCATTTCAGTTGACACAGCCATATACTTTATACAGTATTTCAGTTCTGCACAGAATTTGACCTATACTTTGATTAATGCAGCCCTCAAGATTGAATTTGAGAGATGAAGAGTACATTTATTTGTTCACTCATAATTTTATCTTATGATTTAATGCCTTGCAGTAATTTCTTCAATCAATGTTTGATGTACTTTTCTCTAATCACTCAATAAAGGGCTTTTTTTTTCTCTCTTTGTTTTGTTTTAAGGTAAAAGGAGGAATATAACTGATTTGAAGAAACATTTTTTGAAATAAAACTGACTTGACCTTTTGCGCTTTATAATCATAATGTGTATATAAATGCAAAACAGAGCATGGCCTGGATGGGTCTATAACACTGAATTTGGAAATGGTTGTTAGGGACTCCATCTGTGTCACTAAAAGGCTAATGGCCAAGAGCTTATTTGAAATAGCCCGTGTTGGTATTAGAGCTAAGGGTGGGTGGGTGGTGGTGCTGCTGCTGTAGTGGGGGTCGAGGAGGGGCCCAATTTGGAAAATGTTGTCCCCCTGTCCACAATTCCTAACGGCGGGGCTGGGGGGTATTTTTCATTTCTACGCAAAGTAAAACACAATGTTAATTATGTTGTGTGGGTGTGGTTTCTCCCATCCCACCGGAGGCACCGATGGCAGTGTATAAGAATGCTAGGATGTCAATGATGCTAGTAAAGTGTATATCTGAAATCGCTAAATGTTATACAACTACATGCTTGCTAATATCATGTAGTCGCTCGCTAGCTCACTGGCTAATAGTTAGCCCCACTGAAGCAAGCTAGAACAAGCTAGAAGCTAAAAATGTCAGTAATCAGTAATGTGTGCTTATGTGTGAATGTCCAGTAAATGTGTGTTTAGCTAGCTAGGGTGAGAATAATATTATCAGTGTTGGTGCCGAATCTGAGAATTGCAAACTTTTTTTTATTGAGAATACATGATAACAGACAATAGATCCCTGTGGACAGAGTGGCTGGCTGTGATGGCAAGATTGTGTGGCGCTCCGTGGCAGCAGTGAACATTGTATAGGCTCTGTGTAGGGGAGGAGCTCTCCAAATGAGGATTTTCAGAGTACGGATACTGACACATTTTATTCAGATGATCCTCGTGTTCGTAAAAAGTACATTATCCATACCAGATACTCGTTTCATCTGAGTATTCGGCTCATCCCTAGTGTGTACGCATCCCATCAAAATATGGAAGGGTACATGTAGCTCGTGCAGGAAATAAGCTGATACACATTCAAATAAAAAAAATATATAAAGTTTTATTCAGTGGAGATGAGCGGGTCAAAAAACACACAACAAATCCCTCACGGAGTGGATACTAAATTGGAGTGCCTACATCTTTGAATCTAGGCTGAAGTTGTATGGAAAACCACCTTCATTACCCAGAGTGGACACTTTGAGTATCATGACATGCCTTATGGTTTGGTGAATGCAACGTTTGTCTTTCGGGTGTTTGTTAATGAAGTACTACAGAAGTACATCAACAAAACTGTTTGTATATTGTATACAAATATTGTATATTTACGACCTCTTAATCTACTCGGCTAACCTACTGGAACATGTCTTTCATATCCTGGCATTATCTCTTGTGGCATAAACTATATATTAATGTGCAAATTCAAAATTTGTCTGAATGGCCACCCAGCGCGAGATATTTTTGCACTTGAGCTCAGAGAAGGCTTACTATTCTCAAATCTGTTTGTGATGCAACAACACAAAGAAGGAATTTTTGTAATTTCAAACTGTCATTGCTTTCACATGTTTTTGCAAATGAAGGACATATCAGATATTCAGATTCTCAAATATGTTGCAATAAACATATATCATGAGGTTATAAAACATATGTGATGCTTGTATCGATGACAAAAAGTTGTTTGCTCAGATAGGCAAATCGAAAGTAAAAAATGTGCTGTACAACTTTAACAGAATAGCGGTGACTTAAGATTAGTATTGTTTACTAGTTGTTTTATTGTTGTATTTCGGTACTAGTTAATTGCACCATAATGTAATAATGTATGAAAAGTAATCAATGTTTAATAATGTATGGTTAAATCATCTTAAATAACAAAATTAGATCGACCGGTACTAGGTTAATTCACAAGCTAAGTTTTTTTGTTTTTGACATTCTCAAATTCGCTTTTGAGGCAACAACCCAAATTCAAACAATTTTCAAATATCATGGCTTTAACATGTTTTTTTTTTTTACAAATGAAGGACATATCAGCTATTTTGATTAATTATTATGTAGTAATAAACATATACCATGCGGTTATGATACTAATATCATGGTTGTACTGATGACGAAAAGTTATTAGTTAGAAAGTCAAACATGTACTGTACGCAACTTTAGTAGGTGGCGTGTCAGGATTAGCATTGTTGCTGGATGTTTTATTGCTGTATTCCAGTCACTGGTTTATTGTACCATACCATAGAAAAGTAATTGCAAACTGCTGTTTAATAATTTTATGGTTAAATCATCTTGCAATAAAACCACTTACAGTTGATCGTGGAATATCTAGGAGGGAAGAAATTTCACGAACTGACTTGTTGCAACGGTGGTATCCTATTATAGTACCACGCTCACATTCAGTGAGCTCTATAGAACATCCCGTTATTTCACAAATGTTTGTAAAAGCAAACTGCATGGTTAGGTGCTTGATTTTATACACCTGTGGCAATGGGACTGAATGAAACACCTGACTTCAATGATTAAGAGGTGTGGCCTAATACTTTTGTCCATATAGTGTACAATGAATACCCAAAACTCATTACCTCCTCATTACTTCACCTGTAATTTGTGAACAATGCTACCTTTTCTTCCGCACATTGAACAGGCACCGTCCATTGCGATGCTAACAGCACGAGCCCAATCCACTCCTAGCTGGTTCAAGGACCCAACCAGGCAACTGAAAATGTTGACAAACGTCTGCAGTTTGTCGGGACATACCAGTTCAGCTGCTTTGAGCAAGCAAATTTGAACGAATTCCCCGATGTAACAAGCAGCATCATTCAACTCCTATGAGACTATGAGTAAAAACAGACTGTTGCTTGGTTGCAGAAGTGTTGCAACTAAGTCATTTACCTTCTCTGTACGTGCCTGCCCAGTATACTGGCTGTTCTTCTTTGCATGATTTGTAGTAGTGCCATCGAATATTAAATTATTTGAGGACCGACACTTGCTGGGTTTTTTATTTATTTCCCAGAAGAATTATGTTGTCAATTTCTCTTAAAATACACAGCATTCAGTATCCACCTTCCATTTCTTTGAAAAAGACATTTTCACATGATGCACAACTACAACTGCATTAGATTTCAGTTACTTCGGCTGTGGGCAGTAGGGAATCATCTGTCGTGAAGTTTTATAAGACAATCGGCGGGTAGATCTTGGAGAGCATCTTGGAGAACTTTCCACAGTTCTTCTACAGACTTTGTTTCGCTTGCTTTTGTCTGTCCAGGTAATCCCAGACAGCCTCAATTATGTTGAGAATAGGACAGGGAGGCAAAACTATCTGTTGCGAAACTCCTTAGTCTTCTTTCGGAAAACGTGTGTTTGGAAATCTAAAATTTACGCAAAATGATATTGGTCGGTAGGTTAGTTCACCAGCTAACTTTTCACTTTTATGAGATTTTTTCAATTTATGAGATTAGTAGCTAGCTAGCTTGCCATATCTTGAGTATAAGCGCTTTTCAAAGACATTTGACTGCAAACAAACATGTATGGAAAAGCTAAAAGTTTAGATTGCATCTTGACTACAGAGGAAATACAATTCTGTGTTGTCTCTATTAATCATTTATGCTAAATAAGACTTTCTTGGAAAGGTTTGAACATCTGTTGTTTCTTCATCTCTTCTGTGCTGCATACAGCAGAACTGATTAGCTTGAACCTGCTGGTGGATCTGCATTGATTATATGCACAGGGTGTAAATCCCCCTTGATTAGAGCCCCTACTAAAGTAATAATTATAAATATACTTTGGCCTAAATATACAACTGCCCAATTTGTGCTTTCTTAAAGCTGGATTTGTGTCCACACTGGTGTAAGTGGTCTAAAAGTGTGTTTAGATCTTTGTGATGCACTTCCTCATCATCTGAGGCTAGGAGAATATAATCCACGTATTAAATGACAGTGGATGACATTGTAGGCATGTCTCGAAGATGATGTCTAAGTGCCATGTGATACACGGTCAGACTGTTGTGTAAACCCTGAGGTACACATGTGAAAGTGTATTGTTGCCCATCTACAGTGAATTCCATCGATGGTTGTGAGTCAGGGTGTAGTTAGCCATGTCTATGACTGAGAAAACAGCATGAGTAGGTTTGAGAGCAGAAAAAATAGTGGACGGATCAGCCACCAGGGATGTGAGTCTGTCAATGTGTTTGTTGGCTTCCCTGTAATCTACAGTAAACCTCCACTCCCTGCTGGCTTTTTTCACCAGCCAAACAGGGCTGTTACTGGGACTGTGTGTCTTTTTTTATTATGCCCTGAGCCTCAAGTGCTGCTACCATTGGTTGTATGCCCTCCACTGCAGACAAATTCAGTGGATATTGTTTTAATCGAGGGAGGGGATTTTCCTGTAAACTGAATAGGCTCCATAACCAGTGTTCCACCGTCTGTTTTCCCAGTTGACCAAATCACATGCTTTTTGTAAAAATCTTTTAGAAGGGAACTTTTAGTGACCAAATTACCTTCCCTTCCTTAAATTGTAAGGTAGATTTCATTTGCAACAAAATGTCTAGCCCTAGCAGTGGTTGTATCAGAGGACCTGTCCATACAGCCGTTTCAATTTCTGCAGGTCCTATCTTAAGTTTAATCGGTTTTGTTCGGGTGAGTGTTATTGCCTGACCTCCCGCTCAACATGCTCGTTGAGTTTCTGAATTTTTACATGTTTCTGAATGTCCGGAGTTATACATGTTAACTGTGCACCTGTATCTATTAAAAACCCAGTTGCATGAGCAGAGTCTGTTACCACATCAATATACAACCCATCATGTTTATTCTTAACACAACCCTCGACTGAGTGTATGAAACAGGCCTCTATTCCCCCTGAGGGGGAGTAATCATTTGCAGGAGCTCTTTTTGTGTTTCTGAGCTAAGCTGTCGAAATTGTTCATATTGTGGGTTATATGGTAGATCCGTACCACTTCCATATTCCCTACCAGGTCTTCCTCTACCTCTACTTCGATTTGATCATGGTTTAGTACAATCTTTAATCCAGTGTGCTTCCTTGCCACAGTTACGACACGGCCCTTTCTTCCAGTCTCTCTTAAGCAACCCCCCTGCCTGCACTGACTTATCTTGGCTTCCAGCCCTCTCTCTACTTCTTCGCATTTACTGACTACCGTTTTCATATCAACCCCGTCTTTGTCCTAACCTTGCATATAATATCTGCATTATCAAATCCGTTGTCAGTTCGAAATGGCATTCCCGAGTTTCTCTCCGACACTGCCTTGAACCTCTCTTCATAATCTCTGAGAGTTTCACTCAGTTTCTGTTTACAACCTGCCACCTGTGCCCAATCTACAGAATCAGGACACTCCTCGAGTAGGTGCGTTTCTAATTTGTCCCACGCAACTTCACAATCTTTTTCATTTTTCGCGTTATAGCTTTCATTTCACGTTCTGACAGTATTGTACTGAGAATCTGTGCCGCATCCAGCGGATGTAATCGGTATATTCGTTTAATGCGCTTCAATAGTTTTATAATCTCACTAGCACCTTTTTTGGGATGTGTTTGCTCTTTAGACTATTTATCTATGTCTTTTGGTTGCATAGGTTCATACTGTACTTCTCCGCCTTCAACCTTTGATCTCATTGCATAATCAACAGAGAGGACTGTAATAATGATTGTAATTATCAATCAAATAAATCATAGGATATTGTAGAAGCAATTGTTCAAATCCTTCTAAAATGCTTTTGTCTTGATTAAGTCATATGTTTTTAAAGTTCATGATTCATCACCACGAATTAATTAATTTAAGGTATTTTTTATATAATTGCTGTTTGTCTGCACTATCAAAAAGGGTCTACCTTGGTTTCAATGATTTATACCACCCACAAAAGCTCGGAGTCGGTTGTTATTTACATAGAATGAGGAAATTATAGCCTGTAACGTATCGCAGTTTGACTAAACCGAGAGGGGGTGGATTCGTCGTACCGTCGTAGTTAACGAAGAACCAATCATTCATATACCTGTAAGTATTTTTTTAAAATATAATTAACTCTATGGATTATTTAATTGTATTATACTTAACATTAGATTAGAACATGATATTATTATCGCGGAAAACCGATGAATACATCGGATTTTCATATTCTGCTTCCGAGAATAATGTGTTGATTTGTTTGTCTATGTAAACCGTGACATTTATCCGTTTTTAAAACGCAGCAATCAAATAACTATAGGCATACTGGCGTTTTCTAATTCGAATTCGGGTTTTCCTGTGTGCTTTCAAAGGAATTGCTTTTAAGTGAAAGCGGAAGTAATCGCCCATTACTTTAAAAATTCTCAGGCTTTTTATTTTAACTTTACGTCTAAATTGAATTATATTGCTGTCCATTTCACCCATGTTAATGTTGAAATTAAAACATTATTTGTATAAGCTATTAGTTAAACAATGTTCTTCATATTGCGCTGAACGTATTTTTCCAATAATATAATTTTATGAAAACTTTTCAAAACACGGTACAAGAATTTAAATCAATGCAAAAATAAGTTTTCTACTTATAACGAAATGCAGGATTAAACACGTAATTCTGCTTCCTGGTTTCATTAAAAGGTGGCTATATATACAGTGGCAAGAATAACTATGTGAACCTTTTGGAATTTCTTGGTTTTCGGAATAAATTTGTAATAAAATGTGATCTGATCTTCTGATCTAAGTCAAGGGGTATTGAAAAATATAATGTGTCTAAAATAATAACACAAAATAAATTATGATCCCTCATGTCTTTATTGAACACACTCATTCAACATTCAAAATGGCAGTGGAAAAAGTAAGTGAACCCTTATAATTAATAACTGGTTGACCACCCCTTAGCAGCAATAACCTCAACCAGCCACTTCCTGTAACTGTGGATCAGACCTGCACATCATTCAGGAGGAATTTTAGCCCATTCTTCCTGGCAGAACTGCTTTAGCTCTGTCATATTCGTTGGATGTCTCATGAGCATGACTCTCTTCAAGTCATTCCATAGCATTTCTATTGGGTTGAGGTCTGGGCTCTGACTTGGCCACTCTAAAAGGCAGATTTTGTTTTTCTGAAGCCATTCTGTTGTGGACTTGCACCAGTGTCTTGGGTCGTTGTCCTGTTGCATCACCCAACTTCTACACAGTTTCAGCTGACGTACAGACAGACATTCTCACATTATCCTAAAGAATTGTCTGATATACTTGGGAATTCATCTTTCCCCTCAATGATTGCAAGCTGGCCAGGCCTTGATGCAGCAAAGCAGGCCCAAATCATGATGTTTCCTCCACCATACTTTATGTTTTGGATGATGTTTTCATGATGAGATGCCGTGCCCTTTCTACGCCAGATGTAGTGCTGTGTGGTTCGTCCAAATAGTTCAAGACTATATAGACACATATTTGTCAATACCCTTGACTTAGAAGATCAGATCACATTTTATGACATTTATGCAGAAAACCATGAAATTCCAAAAGGTTCACATACTTTTTCTTGCCACTTTATATATGGATTTAGATACAGCTTTGCTGATTAAGTAAGCGTAAATGATGGAGATAGCTTTTAAACGGATAGTTTTATTACAAAACCCTTACAGATGGGTCTTTGGATAAAAGCAAAGTTTTTTGCAGCTACTGTAAAGGTGAAATCACCGAAGTATGTTGAGTCTGAAGTATCACTGACAATCAAAACAAAGTGTGAAGGTTACCAATGCAGGGCAGCAGCAGTCTACTCTTTTAAAGTTCGTGCGCAGGAGGCAAATGGACAAGTCAACGAGCAAAAAACTAACAAACGCAATAGCGAACTTTTTGATAAAGATTATTTTATGTGGATTGAGGTGGCAGCGATATTCGACCCCAGTGTGTAAATGGGCTATGGGGTGGGTCGTGGAAGTTGCAGTGTAGTAAGCTGATTGGTGATGGTGTTGGTTAATGTGATATACATGGATATAGCAGTCCTAGACACTAATTATTTTGGTATTATCACTATCTTTGCCAAAGAAGACATGGGTTCAAGTCCCGTCATAGTTGATAAGACATGCCACACCCACCGTTTCATGAAAAATACTTTTAACCACATGAGAATCTTTATCCTACATCATTCCAATGTATTTCATGAAGAAATCTGTCTTTGAAGTAAACAGACACATAAAATTGTTTTTAAAAAGTCAATTGAATTAAGTACAGAAATCTTCACTTATTTGATCCTTTATTTAACACAGGATGTCAGAGACTGAAGACGGTGCATTCAAAGCAGTGGAACTTGGAGAACAGGCAGTAATGTCTTCAAATCCAGACCCTCAGGACTCCCTGGACCCTTCTTCCTTGCAGCAGAGTGAGCCCAACGCACAGCCCAAAGCGATGACAGAGAAAGGGGCAGCCTCCATACCATGGCCAGGGACAAACAGTGGGCAGTGGACCTCATCACTCAACCAGTTCAAACTCAAGAAGTTCCTTGTGCTCAGGGTAATGCGATGCCAATTTCAAATCTACTGTTCTCATTTATATACAGTACAATTTAAATAGCAAAGGGCAGCACAAGGCAATGGAGAGAAACACTACAGTAATCCCGTGGGAATGGGGATGAGGCAGTAATGCTGCAGAAATAAGCACAATTGATGTTTTAATTGTTTCAGACATTTAAATAAAGGTTATGCAACTAGTTGTACACTGGCACAATCTGTGTCATTCAGGCAAGAGCCGGATCGCTATTGGCTAAAAGAAACCGGAGATTGTTTCTTAGCTAATTTTATGATACTGGGGTTTTGGCTGCCGCCAAGGTTCAATCAGCTCATTTGTTCTCTTGGTGCATATATATCTTTAGAGAGTAGTGATTTGAAGGAATGCTATTGCCATGAGCAGTGGACTCATCTATGCCATCCACTTCTTCGTAAAGTGCTAAAGCTTCCAAAGCTGGGATTTTAAAAAGCGTTTTTTACAATAGCTGACCCAGGGGGTTAGCAGGCCAGTATATAAATGGACTGTTACCTCTTATGATAATACAAACCATTGAACACACAAGTTTTTTTTAACCAGCAATTATTTTGCCAGTATATTTGAGAAAGGTTCATTCTATGTAGCCATTACAATACAAGACTGAACAACCCTTACCCTTTGCAGCCTGGCACTCTGGATCATGCCATTGAGGACATCAAGGCTCTGGTCAATCAGGAAGTGGATGGCAGTGTTCAGAGTGTCTGGCTTTTGGCTGAGTAAGTTTCTGACATTTCTACCTCTTTCAGAATCGCATATGGATCAGAAAGTCATTAAAGTGGATAAGGACAAACATTGTTGCTAATGCAACTCAGCTCAATGCCACAAATCCTGTCATCACAAGCCACTGACAAGAATTGTAAGAATTTCATTAACCAAAAGGTACAATATGTCAGCACTGATACGGATTATAAAGTGGACTGGATAGTATTTACAAAATAGAAATATTATTAAGCTTAAGTAAAAAATAGACCTAAAAAATGTGTCTGAAGAATGTTTACTAAATGCACTTGAAGCTGTATTTTTTTGGGAAATGGTTTGAGAGCATCTCTGCATCATCCTGCTTAAAGAACCAAAACATTAAACATTGCAGGTATATAAAATAGTAGCAGATAACACTGATAACTGCTATGCAACCTGAGATGGGTGAAAGAAACTGGTAACTAGGATTAAAGGAGACTAGTCGTACTTCATCACCCTCCCTGTGTCTAGTGGTAGTGAATCGTAGCGACAGAGTCGAGATACATTAGCACATTTTCCTGATTTCAGCTTCAGTCAATGCCACACCTCCCCTAATTTTTGTGTAAGACATATGCTGTCGGGTTGAATAATAGAGGTGTTGCGTTTGCTATGAGGGACATCAAAACCAATACATTCACCAATGATATATTTGGGACATGTCAGTCATGCATTTTTTAAATTTGTGGGTTGTGACAACCACGGGGCGAAACTGGCTGCGCCGCACGCAACGGAGAGAGGAATGCACACAAAAAATGCTCAGCTTAGCTCGGAATACGAGCGCGTTTTTTTTTTATTCGGCACACTGCCGGAAAACGCAACACAAATTCCTCCCGGATCGAGGCATAAAATAATGACGAATGACGTCCGAAAAAAGGAATCTCGTCCTCCTCGCTCAAGGGAATTTGCGGGGTCTCAATCACCCCTCGCCAGCCAGATCTGAAACTCAGAGCACAGTGCTTTACCTCCGGCGCTTGCTACCTGCATTCGGCTTTTGTTCGTAGCCTCCCCGGCGCCGACATCTTCTCCTCGTAGCCGCCGGCTTTTGTTCTTTTCCCTCCCCAATCAGCCAATGCATGTCAGCTGTGCCGGCGATTGCTGGAGAGGGAACGTACCGCCTCTCAAGGACCTGCCCCCTAGCTTGAGGGGGGTGCGGCTTCTGCCGCATCCGCCGTCCTGATGCCCCGGGGTTGCCACAGGGTGTTTTGTAGATACATGTATACAGATTGTACCGATTTCCTTTCAATGATTTTAGTAGAGTCCATGACTTTACACAATGATTCAATAGTAGAAGAGAATAGTAAAATGGTGAAAAATAAGTGTCTGTTCTATCAGTTCCTGTATCAAGTGATGCTACCTGCAGAAAAGTTGTACTGGTTCTAATCAAAACTTTAAATCACACTACATAACTGATAGTGTTTTTCTGTTGTTTACAGGGTGAACCATTGGAACACAGAAATGGAGCGCCTAGTCTTAATTACAGATCACACTCTCCTCATATGCAAGTATGACTTTTTGATGCTCAACTGCGACCAGATACAGAGGATCCCACTCAATTCTGTAGATCGCATCACCTATGGTACCTTCACCTTCCCACAAGGCTCACTTACCAAGTGAGTATCTGCTTCACCACAATAACATCAAACACTGGGATTTGCACATAATACCCCCAGCCCTAGCCTCTCAGTCTATATGCAAAATGCACTAAAAATTGCTTAAGGGCTGTGCTGCTCTGGACCTCAAGGGAAATGGTGGCAACACGTAAAATTAAGTTGACCTTAATCCTGTACAACTACAGTGTTATTAACTTAGGAAATGTTGTGTAACTATGAATCATTATACAGTAACTATGTAGTAACTAATGTGGGTCAGATTACTAATGTGGGCAAATTCCTTAATTATACATGTTGTTATGACCCCAGACTCGTCTAGGTCTAAGGGATAATCGGGATAGGCTGTAAGCATAAAGTGCATACCGATTCCGTGGTTATGGTTCCAAAAAGTATTTATTAATATCAATTCGGCTATCAAACACTCACCAAGAGGTCAAAAGGGAACTGAGAATGGTACCAAAGAAAAGAACATAAAACAAGTGACCTATACTAAACCTGTCCCAACAGCTATACAAGATAAACCCTGGGCTACCAAAAATACAAAGGGGGCACCCACTCCTACCCTAGTGTTTTTAGCAGAGGTAAACTACGTAATGAGGTGTAAGCCCATGGGCAGCTTACCTGTCCACGTTAGTCCTCCTGGCGTACAAAAAGAAACAAAGAACAAACACAACATATAGGATTAGGACTAACAACTAAACTGTAACCACACTAAGCAAAACAAAAACCTACACTAAGAACAAACAAGTAGCAAACCACACACGTAACTAATATCCCTCTCTCAATCAAAGTTCTTTCAAAGTATCTCCTTGTCATCATCTGTCAACTAAAGGACATGGTATATGAAGGGAAACAGGGAGTCTTGATTAGCTGATTGGCAAGGTGTTGACACAGGTGTTCCTGATGATGATGGTTGATGGGAACAGACTTCCAATCACTGCCGGACACCTAGATGTTGAACAATAGCAGGGCAAAACAGAAGGGAACACAAAACACAGCAAGAACACACCCACAGGATTGGAGGGATGTAACTCGTGTAAAAACTGTAACTACATAATGTGTTACAGTTACATTTTCAGCAAATTCAACATTTTGTCGCAGAAGATGAATGCATTCAGTAGAAAATATTGCCAACACTAGTGAATATGAACATGAGTTACAGTGTACTTATGACGTAAACAGTTTAAACCGTTTCAAGTTTTTGTTTGGTTTTGTAACTGTCGAGTTTCTAGTTAGTCTTTATGCAGCAGCATTGCTTTTTGAGTTTTTAAATAATGTATTGTTTATTTTTTGTTGTAAATCAATTAAATTTACCTTCTAATAATATTATATGTAATTAGATCTTACCATTTGTTTCACTGTACACTACGATTTATAGAGAATACTAATAAGATACAATTTTTGTGCAAAATAATTACGTAAAAGATTAGTTATGTAAATGATGAAGGCCTCAAACAGAAATATTTTAATAAGGGTAATTCCTTTGAAATACAATGGTTTCTTGAGCACCAGCCCAGTGCACCAAGTTTGTAGAACGCATCAATTAATTATTGCACGTGGTGACACTTTAGTAAATCAGATGTTCAGGAACTACTACTAAGTACAGTAAAGTTGTTATTGTACTAACAGTACACATGTAGTTATTTGATAAAAACAATTACAAACATACATCCGTTTATCCGGACTGTTTCACTTTGTATTTCCCATTTGAAAGAGTTACATTTTAAGTAGATTGTCAATAATTTGGTATGATATGGTATTTTCCACATAACATTGAGTAATGTTCCTTTACATGGTAAGTGCATTCTTGTTATTTATATGCAACCGCACGCACCTGTAGTTACATGGAGAATTCAACAATGACAAGGATTGTGTGGTTCCTATGTTCCTCTATAGTTACATGGTAGTTATAACATATATTAAACTTTAAATAGATGTGTCGTTATACATAGCTGCAGGAGTTAATCCGATACTCGTTTGAGTCTTGTGAAAAATTTAACTGCGACGAATGATGCGACAGATTTGTTACATTTGTAACAAAAACAGGTAAATGGTAATGGCAATCACAATGTTCTGAAATACATTAGTAATGAAATAGTTACCATTAAGAGTCTGTTGTTTAAACAGCAATTAAATTAACCTTTTATTTGCATTGGATTTGTGTCTTCATAGAACATTTATATTTGCACATTAATGTTAATGTTTTCAAGAAAATGTTTTCATGAATAAACGTTAAAAAGTTAGTTTGTCTAAAGCTAAAGACGTAGGTCAAAGAGACTTGGGTGTATACCCCTTACTTGAGTATACACTTTTATTATATTGAAAACTGGATTGAATTATTATAGTTTGACACATTATTCACTTTTACTGATTGACCACATGGTGTCAGTGTTTCTCCATGTCACTAAAAACATACAGTCTAAATGAGAAAGTTCACTTCTAGAAAAACATACTAAAGTGCCCTATAGTGCAAGGGTTCTCAAACATTTGAGTTGAGGACGCCGTTTCAAACAAAAACAAAAACAAAACAAAAATTGCGGTTTGCCACATACAGTTTTCACATGAATTAGTTGTTAAACTACTTACCATAGCAACAAATGTAATGTTGCAAAAAAAAAACTAATTCAGAAATTAACTCTCAATAATTGGGTATTGTATTGTTACTGTTACAGTTTAACAAAGTAACAGTTTAAAAAGACTTGTTAAATTCGTTTCTTAAAATAGGCTTTTACAATGAGCAATATTGTTACTGGTGCTGCCTCTAGTCACTGAACACGCTGCTCTTTTTTAGAGGGGATTTCACTTAAACACTGGAATTAGTTAAATTAACAATATTAAATCATATTATACTTTATATTATACTATACAGCATTGGGTTTTGTTTACAGTGTAATAACTGGATTCACGTGGTTATAAGATATCCATCATTTTTTATAATGCAACATAAATATTTTCCTTTTTTACTTATTTAAGTATAATGAGCCAAGTCTACTTTAATTTTCACGGACCCCCTGCAATACCTTGGGACTTAAGTTTGAAAACTATTGCTATAGTGAACCATAATATTGGCAACACTTTAGTATACGTAAAGCCACATATTGTATGAATAATGGGTTATACAGTATCTACCTTTCTTCCTCTGACATATTTTACTAATCTAAGTTTTAATTTGCTTTTATTGATAATCAGAGACACATAAATTTAGACTACTCACATAGACGTGAATATAGTATATCAGACACTATCACTGATTTGTTGATAGCCTACTTGTTTCAATGTATTGCATGATCAAACCAAGTCAAGTTCAGTGAATGTATAATGTTTAGTAAGACTTTTAGCACATTAAAGTTACTAATAATACTTAGTCTTTCCCCACACAAAAAAAAAAAAAAAAAAAGACAAGTTGACTATAGAGTACACATCACATTATTCTTCGTTATTCCTTATTGGTGGTGTAAAGTGTTTTTTATGAAATGCTAAGAAACTCAAAGTTATACACACAGTCTTTACAAACGCAAATGGTGACCTATTGTCAATGAAGAGATGGCTTAGCCTATTGAAAAACAAGAATATTTTTCCCAAAAAACTTTACCATTGACCGCCTGTACATAAGTATTGATCATTTATACAATTGAAAAAATGTATTCAAATGTTTCCATTTTTTATATGTTTAACACCTCATTGTAATAAAAAAATCCAGGTACTGTTGATGTAGGAATCGTTGCCACATGTGTAGGTGTAGTAAGATAGAGCAGGCTGAGTTAATTAAATATATTTGTGAGTTAGTGAACACACCCATTTTGCACTTGAGGTTTGCAGCCAGGGGCACAATCCATAGAAATTCTGCTTCCATCTCTATAACACACACATCAAAGCTTTGGAGTAAGCCTTTGTGCTTAAACTCTCAGATATTATTTTAATGTAAGCTATCCTTAGTATCCCAGTTTTCCTGCCATAATCCCCTTTGTGCTCTTATTGCAAGCAGACTTGACGAATGACTTCACAATTATGACGCATTTTATTTTGCCTTTGTTTGTTTTGCAATCTCCAAGGGGTGCTTTCTGTCCCTGAGGTGTTGGTGTGGGCTCCGTCTTCCACAGTGAATTCCCATTACACCATCGTTTATTAGATCTTTAGCTTAGGGATGAAGAAGCATAGACTGGAGTGCAAAGAACAGGGGAGGGCAGCTTGCTAGCAGGCACTATTGAGCAATCAGGATATTTGTTTATTGGCCCCCGAACAATGTGGGACATGTGCCATGACAGCTGAAGGCAGTTCTGATATTTATCTTGTATGTTGACTTACGAGTCCTCAGCTTTCTGAAGGAGGTGGAGGAATGTTTTATTTCAGCTCCGAAAGCTTAACTAAAAATAAATGGATGTATAGTTTTTTTTTGGCATTTGTGGACTATGAGATGAAATGGGTGGGGTGGATGTGTGGAGCATTTCCACAGAGTTTAACTATTTGCACTGCTGCCCTTTTGATTCTGGCAGCTAAATCAAGCTTTCATGTTTGTTTTTTTAGTGCTAACAGTAAACACTCAAGTTAATTAAGTGGCACATGCTAGATCACTAAATGGTTGAATTATACTGATCTCTCATCATTGCATTCTTCTCATTTTCTTACCATATCTCCCTCTGTGTTTAAGAGATCAGTGAAAGTCCAAGCACCAGTCTGATGAACTTGCTCAAAGCTCCCAAAGCACTTGGGTGTATACCTAGCTCTGTTTTTCTTGTCTGGACTTACCTGTGGAATTTTGTGTTTTTTTTACACAATTGAAATCGCCTGGCGCTCAGACAAAAGGTGTATACCAACTCTTCCCCCCGCCTTATTCTCTAGAATGCAATAGAATCATTCCAAGAGCTCAAGCTGTTATAACTCTAAAAGGTAAATGTAAAAGGCATTTCTTACTACTTCTGAGCCAAACATTTGCTTTAGAAAGTGTTGCATATATCCCTGAGGTCATTGGAGATTTTATAGTGCGATTTGAAATAAATATGTTAATGAAGCTAATTATTTGGATTAAATATCTGCCTGGGCTAATAATCTATAGAGAAGTAGCTATTTTGTAGCCTAAAGTGTTGTAATTGTTCCTTTTCAAGATTCATTAAATTACTATAGTGGTAGACTGGTAACAACCCAAGTAATCCATACATACAAAGAAACCAAAACAAATGAGCTCAGCAAATTAAGTTTGTATATATATTAAAATAATGTGAAATGACACAGGGAAAAAGTATTGAACACATGAAGAAAGGGAGGTGCAGAAAGGCATGGAAAGCCAAGACAACAGCTGAAAACTATCAGTAATTAAAAAGCAATCCAGCCCCTTGTCAGTGCAAAT